>LSSN01001979.1:0-17512 GCA_001970855.1 Smittium culicis
TTTGCGTACTTTTTTTTTTCGATTTGGCTAATTAAAACCGTGCTCCAAACTTGGGCACTTACAATTTAATTGCAAAAGTTAAACTTTGTCTAAAGAGACCAAACTTGTACCAAAATGTAGCTCTTGGCAAGGTCAACAAAGTTGAATTAATAAGTTAAAGTCGATAGACTACGTGTTCGATGGTTATAGTCAATTTTATTTATTAAGGGCGTAAAAAAAGTGAATAGTAGATAAGAAATAAAATTTTATAGATTCTCTAATCCTATTGGCTCGCCCAAGAAAAACTTTTCCAAGAGAGAGAGAGAGAAGTGTAAACTATAAGAGTATAAAAAAATTTATTAAAAATTCTCTGCAATCTTATTGGCACGTTTGAAAAGAAAAAATTTTCCAAGTGAGAGAGAGAGGCAGTTTAATAGGCTTTTAAATATATCAATTAATAAGCACGAAGAATTTTATTATATTACACGCATAATATTTATGCGGATACAACCGTCCTTTAATAAAAGCTTTATTTTTTGGTTAGGAATCTTAGATTGGGTTTAAAATTAGAAAAAAATATAAGTCATCTCTTTTTTTCTAGTGATTTATACATTTTATAGAAATGGTTGTGTTTTTTGAATTAAGAGTTTGAAAAAATGATATCAATTTTAAAGGAAATAGTATTATAAATGAAAATGAATTGAAATTATTATTTTATTTAAAGCATTATTGATATTATATCAAAAGAGTTTTTTTAGAGTGATAAGAAATACAAAAAAAAAAATTTGAAATAAATGAGTTAGAAAAAAAAAAAAAGAGGACTTAGTATAATACAGACAGTTAAAAAGAAGGAAGATCTTTTCTAGGATGTTTTTAAACTAGTTGGATTTTTAAAGTTGATAGAGTAGGTGTTGTACGGGAAAGAATGTAATACTTAAATCATATACAAGTATTTGATTAGTGCTCTATAATCAGGGAATATTACTTATTTGAACCAGTCTTTAAAATTTTTTGAATGCGAAAACGTGTGATTTTATTTATACATGCACAACAGCCGCTTCGTCATTTGCGGATTCAGTTGGGCCTTTCTTTTTCAATTCAACATGTTTGATGAATAGAGTCAATAAGAAAGCAATAACAACGACGGGGATGACTGATACGAAAACTTTTTTGAGGGAGGAAATATAGGCTTGAAGAATAGCATCTTTAGCTATAGGGTCAATAGTCTTAGACCAGATAACTTTGGAATTATTTCTAGATATATCAGCAATTTGTTTGAATTGGGGATATTCGGCGACAAAAGCTTTAAGGCTTGAAGTGAGAGAGCTTGATTGAATAGCAGAAATGATGGCGAGACCGATAGAGCCTCCAATGACACGGAAGAAACCAACCATGGTAGTTGTTACAGACAGGATTTCGGGGGGTGATGAGGCTTGTACCGAGATAACCATGGATTGCATACATCCACCGAGACCAATACCAGCAATAGCCATATAGATGATATGCTGAGCGTTTCCGGTAGTTTCGCCGAATGTCGAGATAAGACCAACACCAACAGACAAAACAGCAGTTCCGAGCCATAGACAAGGGCGGTAGATACCGGTTCTTGATATGAATTGACCAGATGAAATCGATGAAAATACGAGTCCAAGCATGAATGGCAAGAGGAATAGACCTGATTGGGTGGCGGTACCGTCATGTATAACGTTGTAGTAAATGGGGATGTAGAAAATAACACCGTACATACCGTAGCCCAAGAAGAATTGGGAAGCGAGACAGAAGGCTACGTTTCTGATTCTAAAGATTCTCATTGGGATTAAAGGTTCTTTTGGGAATTTTATTTCAAATAGGATGAATCCTATTAGCAAGACAAAACCGACGATTAGCAGGGATAGGATTCGAGCAGAGTTCCAAGGATAACTAGAGCCACCCCAGTTCAAAGCGAGTAAGATCATGATGAGAGCAACCATGAATGTAGCAACACCGAAAAAGTCGATTCTGGCGATTTTATCTTTCATAGCACCGGAAACGGGTTTAACTTTGACGATGAAGATGACAGATAAAAGAGAGACAACGCCTAGCGGTAAATTGATGTAGAAGCACCATCTCCAAGAGGCTTTATCGGTGAATACACCTCCGAGCAATGGGCCAACAACAGATGATAAACCGAAAACGGCGCCAATGATACCCATATATCTACCTCTATTTCTTAGGGGGATAGTTTGGGATATTACAAGACTGACAAGAACCATAATACCAGCACCGCCAATACCAGTGATACCACGGGCGACGATGAGCATGATCATAGAGTTTGATAAGCCACTTATTAAAGATCCGACTTGAAAGATCAAAATTGCAAAAATCAAACAGACCTTTGTTCCAAATATATCGGAGACTTTGCCGTAAAGTGGTTGAAGAGCAGTTGAGGAAAGCATGTAGGAGGTAGCTACCCAAGATATTAGTGATAAGGAGTTGAGGTCGTTGGCAATTGTTGGGAGAGCAGTGGATACAATGGTGTTGTCGAGAGCGGCGAGGAAGAGGGCAACAGCTAAGCCACTGACAAGAATAATATTTTCCCTGACGGGAAGTTCTTCTATGTGGTCATAAGGAGTGTGTGAAGCGTTTTTTTCTAGAGCAGAAATGTCTTTGCTTATGTTTGAAGAAGAGCTGGGCTGGGAAAAGGATTCAGCCTTAGCTATGTTTGTAGAGTCTTTGTCCATATTATAGTATAATTTTTGTGCGTGATAGCAAGGAAGTTAAAGAAGGTTATTGTGTGGTTATATGTGAATGGAGTATTAAAGAGTTTAAATAGGAATTGCAATTGGGAGGAGGGGAGGGAGGAATTCTAGGCATATCTTTAATTATTGCAACATAAAGTTGATATATCGGAATAAAATTTTTTTGGGTTATCTATGAGATAGCTGCGGTTTACTATTGTCACTTTTACAATAAGATTAGTTTAAAAGATAGCCTTCTGGGTATAGCGGAATAAAAAATATGATTTTTTAATTATGATTCGAGTAATGACGGTAAATATTTTTGATTAATGGCAGCAAATAAAGGCGATATTTTGGGTAATATTCCTCAACACTGGAAAATTAAAGCTAATAAGATCAGGTACACCGGATTGTTTTCGGGTATTTTATTAAAGTGAAGCAAATCCAATGAGCAAATTCTAAAGTTGCCTAAACTAGCTAAAACTCGGAAGTTAAGCGCAAAATTAAAGATTTAATTTTACTGTTAGTTTCAGCGCCAGTTTACTTTGTTCCGGCTTTTCGTTTTGATTTTCATAAAACAAATAAAAAGGCAGTCAAGTGCAAACGTCATCTGAGTAAAAAAAGGCGAGTTTTTTTTTTTTTTTACAAGAAAGAGTAGAGCAAATTGTGATACTGCAAATTATTTGCTAATCTGCATATCTGAGCATAATCAACGCTAAACGCATCATCCGGAAATCTTAAGAGCCCTAGGCAATGATTGGAGTTTAGAGATCTTCTGTGACGAATTTTCGGAATTGTTTTTGAAAATTTTTACCTTTTACTTTTAATTATAGAATTGATGAGTGTTACTTGAATTGTCTAATATGAGACATATATGTATACAATGTTTTTAATTTTGACCAATTGCTGTAATTATTTAGGAGTGAGCTACGATTGATCATTGCGATTATTGGCTTTGAATTTCAGTGTTTATAGAAATGTAACATCATTGGCCTCGTAAATAAAAATACTTAATCTTTGAGCAAGTACGCGAATTTTTTTTAGCTAATAGTTTATTCAAGTTGTCTCAAACTTTTCTGTATTTGGCAACTTTTACTTTTATAGCTAGAAGATAAACGCAAGCGAAACGGATACCTCGACCCTTTCCAGGCCCAGCGCTCTTAAACTTTTTTATAAACTATAATATAACAAGCCTATCATTAATTTTTTTTTATTTTACTGAAACTATTAGTCAAATAATTATTAACGTAGATTATTGATTAACCCTTTCAGGGGCGGTTGGCCTTTTTTGAACTACCAAAATTATCCAACCAAATGGCTAAAATATAAATCAATATAAGATAATAATAAATTATTGGATGGTAAATTATTAACATCCAATAACAAATAAATATAATATGACTTATTCAATTATGATTTTTTATTTAGTTTAAGAGTGCTTGCCCCGGAAAGGGTTAATCAGATTGTCATATGGCTATTTAATTTTAGTAGTTCAAAAAAGGAAAACTGCCCAGAAAGGATAATTTCACACCCAACGCCTATTGAGGTTATGAGTTCAACCCTTTCCCGTCCACCAGTCTTTAAAAAAATAATATTTATGATTCGTTTATGATTTATAAGTAAATTTATTATTTGCTGTAATTATACAGCAGGGTAATAATTCTTAATTCCTCGGGGTTAAGGATTTATAATTGAGCACAATTGGCTATATCTGGTGGGCCAAAAATAGTCTATGCCTGTGAAAGAGTTAATGAATCGTTAAGGAATATGGCAAATTAACAATTTGCTAGCACTCTTTAAAAAACCAATGGTTGTATGAATCTGGGAATTACTATTATTTTTATTAGCGTAGTTATCTATTTTTAGTTGATCAAAAGCTATCCATTACTTTTTAACCCTTTCCCGGGTAGTAGACTATTTTTGATCTAAATATATATACTGTGTTCAATAATAATAGTAATTTCCGAGGTCTTAACAAGTAATGGTATATTTTAAAATATCAGCAAATAAAAAGCTTGCTTATAAATCATAAATTAATCACCATACATATTATTTTAACCCTTTCCCGTCCAACATTCTATAAAAAATCGAATTTATTGATTTGTTGGCAATTTATTATCAACTAAATTATTTGCTAGTACTCCGTTGTAATTCAATATACCATAAGGCCCTGAAATTACTATTATAATTGAACACGGTAGTCTATATATTTAGATCAAAAATAGTCTACCGCTCAGGAAAGGGCTAAAGGGTTAAGTTTGTCTATTGAATATAGCTCATTTAATTACTCTATGACAAACTGGAAGCCTAATAAAAATAAAACGCATACAAGATTCAATTCTTGTATCAATTGAATGTCTATTTTACTATTAACCTCAATCCATAGGCTGATACTTAATATTTCACTATTTTTACTCGTTAATCATTTCAAGACCAAGTTTTTTAATTTGCTAAAACCTTTAACCCTTTCCCGCCCAACACTCTTTAAAAAAAGCATTTTTATGATTCGTTTATGATTTATAAGCATGTATATTATTTGTCGATATTTTAAAATATACTAGTAAATCTTGAAGCCTCGGAATTATAGTATTTTAGCTGAACTCTGTTGGATATATCTGGTGGGTCAAAAATAGTCTACCCCCCGGGAAAGGGTTAAATAAAATTCAACATTTCACTTAGTTTCGGAATTTTAGTTAATAGCGTATCGGAATTTTTATTACTTTTTGTATCGATTTCTGATTTTTTATATACTTTTTTTTATTTTTTTTCTGGGCTTTATTTACTTTTGTTATCGGGTTTCGAGTTTTAGATGTTAGCCCTTTCAAGGAAGGTAGACAGTATTTGGTCTACCAAATATAGTCAACTGAATTCGATAATAACAGTATTATTCGGTGATATTAAAAAATATTGGTTTGATCTTGAATACCAGAAAATAAATAATTTAATTATAAATCATAAGCGAATCTATAAACTCATATTTTCAAAGACAGTTGGACCGGAAAGGGCTAAAGATATTTGTTCCGAGTCTTTGGCTTACGATATAATCAATAAACCTGTTTATTTCCCATTTAACCCTTTCCAGGGCCAACACTCTTAACCCTTTCCCGTTCAACACTCTTTAAAAAAATCAAATTTATGATTCGTTTATGGTTTATAAGCAAATTTATTATTTGTTGTTTTAATACAATAAATTAATAATTATTAAGGCTTCGGAATTTTAGTAAAGTAATTATACACAATTGGCTATATTTGGTAGATCAAAAATGGTCTACCGCTCGTGAAAGGGTTAAGCCTTTCAGGTGCCAAATTTTCTCTAAAAAACAGCTTTAAAATGTTTTCGTTATTTTATAAATCAACCAATAGGTGAATATTTTTAAAAATGCGCATTTTTATATATAGCTAATAGCTTTTAGAGTCAAATATCAAATTTCACCAATAATAATAAATCTTAAAATCCAGTAGAATGTGTTTGACCTGAAGTTTGACCAGGCTTTAGCTAGGCAAAGAAACTAAATTTCATTATAAAAAATCAGTAAAATAATTAAAAAAAATATACAATTTCAAGAAAACAAAATAATCTTTTGCCCACCCCTTTTACCTAATCAAAACCGTTAAGGTTAAAAGAGCTTTATTGAAAGTTTTTTGCATACTTATCCATACGTTTTAGATATGCTATACACTATTTTAGACATACTTGTATCTGAATAAATGTATTTTATGTTTTGTAGCGTCTTAGATATAATAAAAAAAATTCATTGATGACTTTATCTCACCAGAATTCACCAAGCTTTTAATTTAAAAAAAAATAGATAAATTTAAATGTTGAAGCTTTGGTATACACTAGAGATTTATATAGATTGTTGAACATCTGAAAGCATGGCTGACAGATGTATTGCTTAGATATTAAATTATGTATATACGTAATATCAGTGTACAAACACCTCTATCTTATTCCAAATCATTAAAATTAAAAATAAGAATTACGCATTTTGGAATACGAAAATGGTACAATCCACTTTTAACAAATAAATTTGCATTGTTTTAAATCGTTTTTTTTGCTACAAAACTAAAAATCAATAATATAAACGAAAATTATATCTATATAATATGATATATAAATAGATGAAAGAAATTAAATAAAATATCTAATGCCTAAAAAAAATTAATGAAAAAAAATTTTTTTTGGTCTAACACTAGTATTGAGTATTATTTAAATTTATAATAATATTTATATAAAAGAGATATTATTATAGAGGCAATTTTTTACTCATGAAATTATTTATTTTAATAAGCATTCGCCTAGTTTAATGGAAAAGCTATTTAATACAGTTAAAGTGTATTCTAAATAAATTTTAGCAGTAGTGGAATTTAAGTCGAAGGAATATTTTAATAGAAAAAAGTCTGAACCTTTAAAGAGTCTCGCATGTAAATTCAAAATAAATAATTAAAATATTGATTAATTGTTGGTTTCGAAAAGAGCCAACCTGGAGCGATAACGCAAAAAAAACATCTGCTCCACTAAAAATATCAAATTGAAATACAAATATATATAATTTAGCTTTATAAATTTTCAGAGCTGGCTATATCAATTCATTTGGTAGTTCGTATTAGTGCCAAATTGGATCATTATTTTGTTAAATTTAGCCAAGTATATATTTTATTATTTTATGTTACTCAAATTATCATATAAATTATAACTTTTTTCAAATTTATATCTATTTTTTTATTTATTTTATTTTACAAAATTTTAATGATATAAAGATCATTCTTTTTATATATAGCTAAACATAGTTTTTTTCATATAGGAGTATATACATTTAACATAAATGCGTATTAAAATATATACATATTTTATTTTCAAGATTTTACAGCTATTCATGTTTAGAAAATCAAACATTTTTTATTCATGCCTAGCTTTTATATACGCTTTATGATTTGGATTTTATATCCACAGCATTTTTACCCAGGAGAATTTCTGGTCATATTTTTTTCGTTTGCTGTAAATATCTTTATTAGTTATTGAAATTCTCGAATAACTTGAAAAAAATTTTCATATTTTTTTCATTGACTAATTCAATAAATATTTGATTCGCTTTTAAAGTCGGTGAATAAAAAGGATTAAAATAAGTGAATAATTTTTCTAAATTAATTTATAAAAAAAATTGGTAGGCTTTTTTATAACTACCTCGCGCTATTGCAAAATCTTAAAATGAACAAAATTGACCTATGGCCCCTAAAAGGGTTAAACATAATAATAAATAATAATTGGAATTTTTATTAATTATTATTATTTATTGGTTGTATTTATATAAATATCCAATAATATATTATCATTAAATATTAATTTATCATTTGGTTGGATAGTTTTTGAAGTTCAAAAAAAGCCAACCACCCCTGAAAGGGTTAAAAGCTTTAAATGCGCTCCACGAAATTCATAATCGCTCTACATATTAAAACTTTCACGCGCGGTAGACTATTTTTGACCTAAAAAATATAGCAAACTACATTTATGAAAAATAATTTAATTTCAAGCCTCATTAGAATGTTGGCTTGTAGTAAAATAGTAGCAAATCATAAATATACTTATAAGTCATAAACGAATCATTAAATTCGTTTTTTAAAGAGTATTGAACGGGAAAGGGTAAAAGTTTATAATACGCTTCTCATTTGGCTAAAAGTGATTAAAATTTAATATAATTTTAAATTAATAATGCTCAAATTACATATCAAAAATTTTTTTAAATTACAATGAAAAATAAACATGGTTCAAAATAATTAACGTTGATATGCTGGGTAATAGTGGCTTTGAAAGCTTAGAGCTAAATAATTTTATTGAGGTATAAGTGTATAAAAAGAAGGGAATTAAAACCAGATAATATTTGTGAAATGTTGTTGAACAGCAGAATCGTACATATTAGGGAGTATGCTGTCTTTATATACTAAAATATAAGACTATAGCAAGAATGAGTGATAAGATGCAGTGGTCAATGGTATGTGAAAGATAAGGCATGCGTAATATTTGTGATTTATGTGAGGGGATATCAATGTAGGATATTAGTTTATGACAAACATATGCATTTTTTATTTCATTGAAACCAGGCCTAAACTATTGCTGAAATGACTCGATTATAGTTAAACGCAAATGCAAAATGCAAAAAAAAACCATAAAGATATTTGTCTAATATGCTCAAGTGGCTACAGAATGTTAATTGTATTAGTGATATGGAAATAAGATGAAATTACTATAAATATAATTTCTTCTCAAAAATACCCAATACTTAATCGTGAGTCGAGCATAAGAAAGTGAAGTTTGATTAGGTATTATTAATTTGAAAGAAAATAGCAGTTGACTCAGTTAATGGTAGGAATATGAATAGCAGTTTTAATTGTTGTAAAATCAATAATTAATCATTAAAATTGCGGATATCTATAAATATATTTATTATTTTTTCATATTGCTCATAATTTTATTCCAAAAATGGCAAATTAAATTATTTATAAAAATGGCGAATATTTGATCAGGTCGATGATAAGTATTCCTATATCAGATTAAATCTCCCAGAGTTTTTTTTTTTTTGTAGTATCTGTAATTACGACAATATTAAATAGAACAAACTCCTTAATCACATATAACATATAAAAAATCTAACAATCAAAAATTCCCAAGCTAATCGACCATTAAAACCGCATTATGTCCATCTCATTCTCCATCCTCTAATTCAAAATATTTCATTTGAGAAATTCTTTAGATAGAGATCACATTTAGGCATAGAGAGTTGCAGTGTATCATACTGCATAAAAATTTAATTGAATATGAAAAAATCATTACTTTAATTTAGCAAATAATAATTTAGCCCTTCCCCGCGAGGTAGACTGTTTTTGATCTACAAAATATAGCCAACAGCGTTCAATTATTATAATTTAATTCCAGGACTTTAAGAAATATTGTTTTTTTTTTTGTTGATTAACCCTTTCCCGCCCAACACTCTTGAAAAAAATTTATTCATTGATTAGATAGTCATTTATAAGATTCTTTATTATTTGCTTTTATTTTGAATTATACCAATATATCTTAAGGCCTCGGAATTAATCGATTTTCATTGAACGCGGTTGGCTATATTTGGTCATCCAAAAATAGTCTACCGCGCGGGAAAGGGTTAATAGAAAATAGAAAATATTATTAATAATCATAAGCAAATCAATACATTCGTTTTTTTCAAAGAGCGTTGGACGTGAAAGGGTTTATCTGAATCCATCATAAGCGCTATTTTACTGGCTTTATTTCAATTCAAATTGAGCGCGTTTTTATTTCTGTTTGCAATTATTTCTAAACTCGACATTTTCCACTTTACTGATTCTCCTATAGTTTTAAGGTATTATGACGAATCCTGTCACAGATATTAAAAAATTACCAAGTCATTAATCTTATATTGGAAAATATACAAGTCTGATAACCAGCAATAAAGATTAAAAGCTTTCCCACGCTCCCATTGCTCAAAATTTGCTTAATAATGGTTTTGATAACGCAATAAATACCAAAAAAAAATGGGTTACAATCGAATTAAATATCCATTGGCCTATCTCTTTTTACCGTTCCGATTTTGGAAAATGCTTATGGGTTATGATTCCCTTAAATCCGTAAAAAATTCGGCTGTTTTTGATTTTTATTTTAGAAAAGCCCCAATAAAAGAATTTTCAAAACGCTAATCAGATTTATTCTTGATCACTCAATAAAGCTTTGAGATTTTTTATTTTAATAGTTATTGAATAAAAAATGATTAATAAAAAAAAAAAAAAAAAAATGATTAATAATCAAAAAATATGCCTCTACTCATAAATCGATTTAAAAAGCTATTTACTTTAATTTTATATTTCTATTATTCACTACTACCTCATACACATATTTCGAGTCTAAAATAAATAGTATACTTGCGTATATAAATTGCCGCTATAGTAACATGGTATATAACTATAAATATTTCAATTTCAAGTATCATTTTATTCTTGTAGAAATATACCTAGCTAACTCAAGTTTCCTGAGTGTCTTTTAATTTTTTTTTTTTTTTTGTAATTTATAAAAATATTTAGTTATACTGTTAATATACTTCGATTTCAATTTTTACATAATGTCAAATATCTTAAAAAATAACTCTAGTAAGACTAGTACAGACCGAGCTCAGCTAAGAAAATGCAGCAGCCCTGAATACTTATCCGACGATTCTGAAATTTGCTCTGTTAACTCTCCAAAGCAGCAATCAAACTCTGTAAATATGCTGGGATCTACTTTCAGCTCATCAAACAACCTGACAGAAGTGTCGAATTCAACACCAAAATCAGATTTGTGCACTTCAGATAGCGTAATAGATATGAGCGCCTCTCGAAATTTGGTAGATATCACTGCCGTTCCATCAAAAGACGACATTAAGAGCGACTTTGGAGCTGAAAAGCTCGAAATTGGTCAAGTTCAGAGTGCGATTAGCAGCGGCTATGAAATGGATACGTATAGCAAGTTGAAGAAAGTGCTGCTGTTCATTTTTTTGACGCTGGGGATATTTCTGTCGAGTTTTGGTAGTACAGGTATAGCAACAGCGATCCCTAAAATCGAGTCCGAGTTCAAGTCTAAGGCATTGACAGTATGGTTTTCGACTTCATACTTGCTGACGATGACTTTTATGCGTCCACTTTATGGCAGGTTTATTCAAATTTTTGGGGTGAAGCCAATATCTGTTATTATCGTTGTATTTTTTGAAATCGGTACTCTTGTTTGTGCTCTGTCGAGATCATCTGCTATGCTTATAACCGGCCGTTTTATATCTGGTGCTGGAGCCGGGGGGTTCCTTGTTCTCGGGACTTTGATCATATCCAAAATTGCGCCTCTTGAGCAGAGGGGTAAGTACTTTGGCGTTTTCAATTCAGTGTTCTGTGTTTCTGGAGCTATTGGGCCAGCAATAGGCGGGGCATTTACTGATGAGGGTTCGTGGAGATGGTGCTTTTATATTCCATTTATTCTTGGGGTTTTCCCGTTGATTGCGATCCTTCTAATTCTTGACACGCCGCCTCCACAAGAAAAACTACGAGAGAAATTTGACCGAATAGACTTTCCAGGATTACTGTTACTGGCTGTATCTATATTTAGCTTAATCACAGCGTTCAATTTAGCAGAGCCTATGACAGGGTTTAAATCAGTCAGGGTTTTGGCTTTACTTATTTTTGGGTTACTATTAATTCCTATATTCATAGTTTATGAGATCAAAGTAGCTAGAGAGCCGATAGTTCCAATGCACATTTTTAAAATAAGAAATGTTGCTCTTAATGTATCATGTCAGCTATTTAAAGGGTTTGTTATGTATGGAATGATATTTATTCTTCCGCCGTACTACATGGCAGTTCATCTCAATAGTTCGAAACATGCAGGATATTTTTTGCTTCCATACTTTTTGAGTTTCCTTATCAGTTCAATTATAACAGGACTTCTTATCAGAAGAACAAGGAATTTTTATCGAGTATATATTTGGGGAGGGGCATTTATAATTCCTATTGGACTAGGGCTGATCACAACTTTCAATTTGGATTCTTCTAACTTTGTAAGGGCATTTTATCCTATATTGGTGGGATTGGGTCTAGGACTATGCATAAGCCCGATGGTTGTTTCGGTGCAAGTAGTTTCTTCTAAACAGATCCTGATCATGACAACGACATTTGTATCGTTAATTCGGGATATAGGAGGATCTTTAGGAATAGCTATACTTCTCTCAATCAGCTCAAGCTCGCTAAATTCAAAGCTAGACTCGATGCCGCAAATATTTTCTAGGTACCCTTGCTTGTCAGATATCTCGATAACCAGCTCAAATATAATTTGTGATCCTAGCATTGCTAGTGATGTCAAAGACTTTATACTTGAGTCTTATGTATCATCAATCAGGAAATCATTTATTACTCTAGTTCCGCTTTCATTAGTTTCTCTGATTATTACATTATTCATTACGCATGTTGATTTTTGATCACTTGACCATAATAAAATATAATCTAAAAAAATTTTTGATATAAATTTTATACTCATAACTATATCGAATTGGTTGATATTATCTAATTGTGGTGTTTCGAGAAAGAATTATAAGCGAATAGAAGGATTGGTGTAATTATTCGAGTTTTTGTTTTTATAGCGAGGTGAATCCATTGAAGAAACCAAACCAAGAATAAAGTTTAGTTAAACTCGGGTTAGGGGAGTTTATTGCTAGAAAAATAGGGGCTTTATTGGCAAATATATATATTGTTTAAAATTAAAATGTTCTAATAAATAGTGATAGTACAAATTTGCGATAATTTGTTTCACATTCTTTAAAATTTAGACTTTTTTTTTTTTTTTTTAAAAAAAGAAAGTAGGTTAGTTTGACATTTATGTAGATTCAGTGAGTAATCTACAGATTATATACAAAAGGTAGAGCAGTTATGCAGTTGAGTCTTCTTGTGGGAAGCAAACTAGGAAGGCTGCCATATATTCTGCTGAACCCATTTTTGTGTAATATACAGGATGTATTCAAAAGATGAATAAAATATGACAGTTGTCGTTAATGGAGACTTGAATGCCATAATAATTCATAAATGCACGACTAGCCTGCTAATTATAACCTTGTGCATACTTTTTTTTTTTGATATAAAGCAGGTGGATCTAGAATAAATTATGCTAAACAAATGATACTGTAAGAAAGATAAATACGATGTCTTGGCATGAATGAGAGTTAAAGCTGATGTAATGTATTGCAATTGGCTATATTGTAGCGCGAAAGTTTAATAAAATTGACGAGTAGAAGAAATCGAATTATTGGAATACTGGTATTGATTTCAATTTAAGACACAGAAATAAACGTCTGCGAAAATTAAAGATTCCGGGACTTGATTGCTTTTTAAATATAATGGTAAAAGGGACTAGATAAGATTACTCATAACGAGTACGACGATCGGAGAAAAAATTTTCAAATATTTCTTTATGGTTTCATAAAGCTGGCAGATCAACATCGCCTATATTAATTAGTTTGACAGCCTACAGCATTCACCTTATCGCCAATAAGCTACGCCTTTCTGATAAAAGTCGGATCTTAATTAAAAGTTGCGCAATTTAATTCTAGTTTCTTTACAAAATAGAATCTATTAAGACTCAGTAAATATAAAAAAAACCTAATGGTATGCATTTTAAATATCCGTTTAGAAGCTTGAAAAGAATGATTTTGAGACTTTTCCGCAGCTACGACTACCGTCACTCCAAAAGGGAAGCCTCAAGCATTTTAGTCGCAGGAAAAATGGCTGTAAAAAGCGGCTGCAAGGTTACTATTGAACAAACTATGCTAAATGCTGAGATGGGAATGAGCAGCGAGGGATGTGACTGTTGCCCAATTGATTCCGGGCGAAAATGTATACAGAAAATTACGCAGCATAGAAAACACGGAGCTTTTATTCTCTGAAATTTGCTTTTATTCTCTGAAATTTGCTTTTATTCTCTGAAATTTGCTTTTATTAATAAGCACAGTAACTCTCCAAATCCAACTCTGTGCAAATCTACCCCCCTTAACACTCCATCCCGGAAACTAGAAATTAACCAAACTTTATTGGTCACTAAACTATCACAAATATCTTCATTACTCACCATTGGCCCATCACCGTTTTTTCACAATCTTTCTGCAGCGGCTAATTTGCTGAATTATAATTAGATCCATTTATACTAGTTGCTAAATTGGTAATTTGTTTGGCACCTAGCTATTCAGAAGCTGTAGAGTATTTGACACTAAAACTAAAACTACTATATCTAATTTTGTCAGCAGCTAAGCTATTTGGAATTTTGTCAGCAACTCAGCTATTTTTGGAATTTTGACAGCTATTACCCCCCTAAATAGATATTGGGATTAAATCAACCAAATAATCTCATTCTGATTTGCCTCAGAAATTATAATCAAAAACACCCATTTTCAATACATTTCCGATAAAAAAAATTTTATCTACCGCTTGACTACTAAAAATACGAGTCCCGGTTGTAGATCTTGGACTATGCGATTTCTAGGCGTTTCCTTCTTTCCCAGCACTACCAGAACTATTTTATATCTAAAAAAAATCGCCCTTTAAAATCGAAAATACTTTTTGATTGTTTGTCTACAACATATATAAAATACCCCTAAAAATCTTTTCCTATAACCTTAATAATACTTACAAACATAATTCTTTTTTTCTCTTGTTAAACACTGTTTGCACCTTTCCTTTTCCTACTTCATTCTTATCTTTCTTTGTTCTTTATTACTTCTAATAATATTAATTCAAGCCCTTCAGCTACCCCAACCACTTCTCTTACTCTTATTTTTATACGCTTTCACACCGTTCCTCTTTATAATATATTGCTTCCTCAATCCCTAATTTTCTATTTCTAGCTAATATACCGTCTCAACACTCTATTTATCAGCTGTATTTCTTTCTATCTTCTCTATATAACCATATCGTAATCGTCTTTATATCAATACTAGACGCGAATTTTTTTTTAACCTTTTCTTTTCATTAATATAATCTTCATCCCAATCTTTTATATTCCTTCGAATAAACATGGCCAGCTCGACTGATTTAAAAGTGGATGATCAAGCAAAAATTGACCATGAGCTCACCGAATCCAAAACTGTCAGCATTTCTATAAATGAAAAATCTGCTGTACCTGATGACGATGGAATAATCCCTATGTCTTCAAAAGAAAACTTGTTCCTAGTACTAGGTCTCGCCATATCTCTATTCTTGGGTGCCTTAGATAACACTATCGTCTCAACTGCCCTCCCTACCATTGCCAACGAACTTAACTCCCTATCTCAAATATCTTGGGTCGCCACCTCTTATATGCTTTCTTCCACCGCACTTCAGCCTTTGTATGGAAAACTTTCTGATGTTTTCGGAACTAAAATGTGCCTCATTTTTGCTATTGTCATTTTTCAAATTGGTTCCCTTATCAGTGGCTTAGCTAAAAGCGTAATCATTTTGATTATTGGCCGTGGTATCACTGGTATAGGTGGCGCCGGGCTGTTCGTTCTTGCTATTTTAGTTATCTCTGAAACTATCCCATTAAAAGATAGAGGTAAGTATATGGGAATGTTTGGCGCAGTTTTTGGTTTGTCTAGTATCATTGGCCCTCTTCTCGGCGGTCTCTTCACTGACAAAGCCTCTTGGAGATGGTGCTTCTACATAAACCTACCTCTCGGCGTTGTTTCGCTCCTATCTGTCGTTTTCATTATCAAGGTTAAGCCCCCGACTGGCAGTATCAAAGATAAGCTATCTAGGATTGACTTTTTCGGTTTATTACTCCTTGTTTCTGCCTTAGTCATGATCTTACTTGCTCTAAATTGGGGTGGCAATGACTACGCCTGGAACTCACCTCTTGTATTATCCCTTCTCATTGTTGGCCTGCTAATGGTAGCAGTCTTTGTCATCTATGAAATCAAATTCCCAAAAGAACCTTTAATCCCAATGAAGATTTTCAAGGTCAGAAATATCTCCTTAATTTTGGCTTCTCAATTCTTTATTGGTTACGTCATGTTCGGTATCATCTTTTACATTCCCATCTACTACAACGTTTTGCACGACGGCTCTGCTACCAAGGCCGGTCTCTTCCTCCTACCTTTCCTCCTCGGTTTAGTATTTGCCTCTATTGCTTCTGGTCAATTTATTGCCAGATCTGGAGTTTATCGCCCTCTCTTCTGGGTTGGTACCGCTGTCCTAGCTGCTGGTGCTGGTCTTATTTCAACATTCAGCCAAAATACCTCAAGCGCTATACACATTGTTTACATGGTTATTGCTGGTTTAGGTCTAGGCCTCTGCATGCAATCAATGATCATCTCCGCTCAAGCCTCTTCAACAAAAGAAATTCTTTCCATGTCAACTACTATGGTCGCCTTCTTCCGTGTCATTGGTGGCTCCATTGGTTTGGCTGTCATATCCGCTATCAACTCTAGTTTCTTATCCTCCAAAATTGACCTTTTCGTTGCTAAATATCCAGAATATAAAGAGATTGCCGAAATAGCCATCAACAACGCCAAAATTATATACGCCAAATCAACTCCCGAAATAGCAAAACAAGGAATTTTGGACGCTTACATTGTTGCCCTTAGAGCTTCTTTCATTTCTCTCATTCCTGCCGCCATCATAGGTTTCATTTTTACAGTATTCATCAAGCATATTAGTATCAAAAAGAACAAGGGCCAATCTGAAAACATTGTCGCCGAAGTATAACTAGCATATAAAAAAATATAGTTAAAACCACCCCCACCTTTGTAATTTTTTCCCCCTATATAACCCTTTCTTTTTTTTTTTGTTTATATTTCTTCTTCCTATAGAAATTTACATAAATACAATCGCAGCTCATTGAAAAATATACTCATGTTTCCTTTTTGATACATTTTTACTTTTTGTTTTTTATCTGTGCTAATTGTAGAAATCAAATTAATTTCAGAATATATATTTATACGCGGAATATCTGAAAGAGAACTTCCAGACTAAACCCAAATATGTACTAATTTGTAAATCATATATCTCTTTATAAAAAAAAATAATAAACTTAGCCGAAGCAATGAAGAATCTATAGACCTCTCTCTCTCTCTCTCTCTCTCTTAGAAAAGTTTTTCTTAGGCGAGCCAATAGGATTAAAGAATCTATAAAATTTTATATCTTATCTACTATTCACAACTTTGTTGACCTTGCCAAGAGGAGCCAATAGGATTTAAAAATTTATTTCTTATCTACTATTCACTTTTTTTTACGCCCTTACTAAAATAAAATTGACTATAACCATCGAACGC
>LSSN01001982.1:0-25982 GCA_001970855.1 Smittium culicis
AGATAGATTGTATTCGTAATTAGTTTGTTATAACAGATTCCAACTTCCTACCCTTTTGTATTTATACTATTTTTTGTCCACTTTTGTTTTTATATAAATAAAGATGTTTCATTAAAATATATTAAAACATTTAACTAATTATACTCCAACATTCTTTTTACAATATTGAAACGTTTTCCATGGCATAATTGTTTCTACTATATTATTTTTGCAGTCAAAGTAACCGTCAAATAAGCATCTCTAAATGCCTTTGTTGGCAACAATCGCACATAATTTATAGCTTTTCTACGAATTAATTTCCTAATACAAGCATATTCGCCAAAAATTATAATTGATTCATAACCTAATTCGTGCATATTATCTATTTATTACTACAAAGCTCCAAATTTACAAAACCACAAACTATTTAGCTGGAAATGTGAGGTATATTAAGGGGTATGTAGTAAACCAGTTTATGGATTCTTACATAACTTGAATGATATTTTTTATAGATATGTATTTGCTGCACGCAAGCCAGGAAATGTAGTTAATTGTTAATAGCTTCATAACAATTTAGATTTGATAGTTATTGTACAAATTAATGGTAATAACAATTAAGTCTGATAAAAATTTAAATTCTTAATTGTCTTGCATTTGCGCCCATCGTACTTTGATTGGATGTTATGTTATTTATGAAAGGCATCGATTAATTGATAATTTTAATCCATTTCATGTTCAGCATTCTTTAAAAAAATGTAAAGCTAGTTGCTGAATTCAACATTTAAGTGTTTTATTCTGGCTATATGAAATTTGACAGATAATATATGGGAGATTCTGAATGAAGATAGTGCTTTGGAGCAGTATATGTTATTGGACTAATAATCATGAACTATCATTACTATTGGAGGAGTTGAAAAGGCAATTTATTTTTCTTATTATTTATTTCATTATTAAAGTGTTATTTGCTAAAAGTAATCCTAGACTTTTATTATTGGGTAAAAATTAAATATGGAATTTTATTCACTGTAACTCATTGCGTCTAAAAACGCTCTCTTGTTAATTGAACCCCCAAATCATTAAATCTTTATTGGAATTTCATTAGCTTTATTAGCTTATATTGGCAGTTTTGAAATAATCAATCGCTTCTAAAAGGATTAAATTATGAGAATAACGCTTACATACTACAAGTGTTAGAATGTTATGGAGATTTTCAATTCCACCAACATTCTTAATAAAATAATGATGCGAATACTTATATCTGAAAAGTTTATAAAGTTCACAATATTGAATTTCCTCCTCGATTTATAACCAATGGCGCGTGTAGTTGTATTATTCGTTTTTAATTTATGCGCCAGTATTAAATATATAAACTTTCTTCTACTAATAATTTTCAGGTATAGATATTCGTTTTTTCAATTTCAAAAAACTTATCAACAAAATTTCACAAATCGTTGTTAATTGTTATGGCGTTTAATATTTTACTATCTTTTTTTCTAATAAACTAAGTTTGTACTTTATGTTTATTGGATTGGTATAAAATATTTATTAATAATATTTCTAGCCCAAGTTTTAAATGTTTACATTCGAATCTATAAGCTATCGTGTAAAAAATACATTCCTGTATAGTGTATTCTTCTACACTAATGATTTATTATAAAAAAAATCTGCATATTTTAATAAATTTAGATCTCTCCACAGAATTATAAACTATCTATAGCTAATATTATATACCATGCATACTTTCTATATAAGTTCATTGGGGCTAATTGAAGTTATACTAGCCTAAAGAAAGTAAAAACAAAGCAAGTTAAAAAAACGATAACTATAATCTCATATTCGTGCGAAAGTCAATCTGAAACATGTTACTAAGGAGAGAAAAGTCATACTAGAATTTATAGAAACTTTTAAATTTACGTATCTAGAACTAACTATTATGATTAAATTATAACTATTTGAGCATCAACGGTACCAGAATGCCTTTGTTCGCTTGGTACGATTTATTTATATATGCTACCTGTACCTCCAATGGTCCTGAATAAACTCAAAGGGCGATTTATCCCTTGCCAGTGATTGATTTATATATGCTCCATAAAAAATATACCTATTTGTATACAGAGTATTCTATATTGCATTTATCTTAATATTAAATCTTCGATTTAAAAAATTTATATATTAGATTTAAAATTTTCAAGAAAAATACTTAATCAACTAAAAAATTTGTATTTAGGCTTTTGAATAGCATTTTTGTAATAGTTTTCAGTTGAAAAAAAAATAGTAACTATTAGAATCAACTTTATATATTCATCTTTCATTGAGATATTTTAAATATAAACAAATTGGAACATATTATTTAGAAACGTATTCAGTAGAACAGGTATTAAAGAAGGGAGTAATTTATATCTAATGACTAATTAAAAAACCTTTTATTTCATTGTGTGGTATGCTTTAAATAAAAATTTAAATTCATACACTTTATGAATAAAGCTTCATTGTTTCGTCAAATTAAATTTTCATGACCAAAGCGTAAAAATATAGAGAGAAAATCTTTATAATTTTACATTATTTACTCCTTTATATTTTTTGAATTCAGTGATAACTATTTAAGGCAAGATATTTTAAACAAACTAAATTAAAAAAAATAAAAAGTAGTAAGCTTTCCAGAATTTATTTTAGATTTAATAATTGCATCAAGAAAAAAAAAGATATAATTTAATGAATCTTTTAAAATCTATGTAAAAATATTAAAACCCTATAATACTTTTTCATAATGAATGCAAGATATAATAAATCATGTGTTTAAATTTTTAAAGCTTCTTTTACTAGATGGGAGGTTTATCATCCAAAATTTCTGCTTTGAAATAATTTATTCTAAATTAACGTGGCTTTATAGGGCTAAGCAGAATATTTATATTATTAGACTTTTAAAAAATAATCAGTGACTTACTAAAGCTTATTATACATAAATTTTGGTGGACAAAAGAAAGGTTATTTTGAACTTGTGGTAAATTCTAGTAATAAATTCAATAATATAAAAACCCATATTCAAATTTAAATCTTTATTTATTGCGATTTATTAGAAAGCTTAAGCCAGAAATTTGAATTTATTAATTTTTTCGAGCTTTATATGAGTGCTTTTGTGATATAAATCGTAAATATTTTAGCGCTTTGTCTCTAGAAACGAGGCTTCAAAATACATTTTGATATTTACGGAGCGTTTTTAGATTAAATTCGGTTTAATCTAAGTATTTAGCAATTATTAATATAATTGAGAGTATCCCAAAATTTTTTTTAACTGTAATAAATATTTATACTTACCTTTTGGTGAAATAGTATGATGGTTTATAAATTTACAAAATTTTGAACTAACACTATTAAATTCATTTATTAATTAAGGGCTATTTTTAGTGATACGCTAAATATATTCAGTTTACGAAAAGGTACATGTGTTTTAATAGCTTTGTATAGCAAAAGAGAAAAAAAATGTCGTATCTATTTGATTTTCCCCCCCTGAAATTGGTAATTTATCTCATTACCTCCAAATTTGATCAAAATACATTCTTATATTTAACATTCGATTCATAATAGATAATTCTATAAGATAATATAGAGAGTTTCATTAGGGTATTAGTTGATAGTTATATTATAAGTTATTTATCCCGGAAAGTGTTTACAATATGGAATTTACAACAATTTATAAAGCTAAATCTGGTTATGGAAATATTATCCATTGATATCATTTATTATGATAACATGGGTTTTTTTAAATAACTTTCAAATAATCAAACTAAATATATAAATAAAAAAACTATAGTTTCAATTAAAAATATAACCATGTAATAAAATGAATAATATTTAAAAGTATAAATTGCTTCGAATATACTTAACTCTAAAGTAAAATATACGAGTCCAAAGTACTTTTATTGCATTCTATATTTGGGGAAATACACATTTATAAGATAGAAGAGTGAAACTAAAAATTACCTAGATCTTTTTGAGGTTAAATTTGTTGGTAGAATTGACCAAATGCGTTACTGAATGAAGTAAGCGCGACTAATAAACTTATATCATTATCTACAAAGAAAATATAATTATTATAAGCATGAAGATATGGATCCCTAGGCAGAAAGCGTTTAGTTGATGGATAAATTTTATTCACTTTTTGAACTAAGTAAGAGAATAATTTTAGTCTGCTGCGTGGCAGATGAGGCTTTGTAATATTTGTTATCGGCCATGAGTCTTCAAAATAATTTAGAAATACAAACTTTATTTATAGCTTATAATTATTTGGCGTAGCGCTTTCCCGCCCAAATCTCTTATAAAATGAATTTATTAATTCTTCAATGAACAATAAGTAAAATTATTTTGTTATAGTATAATACAAGAAGCCATTAAAAGAATGAATCTCGAAATTAAGTGTTTTAATTGAATGTATTTGGATGTATTTGGTAGATAAAAACTGGTATACCGCTCGTGAAAGGGTCGATAGGGCTTGTGAATTAATGATTTCTTTTAATACATGTTTACAACTCCATACTATAATCTAAATTGTATTTATGCAGACTGGTGTTCTAAATGATACTTGGATGAACACATTTTGATTTCTATTATTGATATATGCGAAGAGGTGTGATAACTCTAGAGCTAAATACTACTATTTCATCTTATAGAAAGTAAACAGATATTGATTAGTGCTATTCTTTTACATAATAAGCTATAAATATTATTAATGTCGGCTTTTAATTTGGCTTTATTATTTATAAATTACTCTGCTACTATTTTCCTAAAAATATCTATACAATATCATTTATAGTGGATAAATTTTTAAGAAAGAGTTAAAAAAAACTAATTATAAAGCACCGCACTTAGCATACTAATTTGAGTATGGTTATTTTGATTTGAAAAAAGTAGCTAGCTTGATTTTATATAAAATATAAGCTTTTAAATTGAACACTTACTGACTTGGATATATTAGATAGCATATAGTTTAAAAAGAATATATATAAATTATCAACGGATAAAATATTAAATGATCTAATCAGAAGCGCCTGTGAAGCGAAAATTTACACATTTTTTATTAGCTACGATCCATTTGCTAAATTAACGATAAGGTCTAATAATATATAACAATTGAAATGTGAAAAATATATATATGATAATTGGCTGTATAAATACTAATTCTTGATAATCTCTTTTTGATGGACTAATAAAATTGATATATTGTTTCGCGACATGTAAATATAAACAACCATTTGCTACTGCGGCTTTAGTAAATAAATTCTTCACGGCGTCTATTGGCTGTTACTTGCTGTTTAATATTTATTCCAATAAATTAAAAGTAAAACAGTAAATTTATTCCGATTTATTTTAGTTTGTGATTTCTGGATAAGTATATATTTTTTTTTATTGACAACTGCATAGTTTTTTTTCTAAACAATATATTTAGATTAATTAGTCTCTTTTGTACAATAACTTACATTTATACAATATATATTGCTTTACTCCGATTCTATTGTTTACAGTCCAAATATTTTCGTAACTTATATATTAGAAGAAAAGCATCAAGCATGAAGCGGGGCATTCCTGACTTGACAAATTCGAGAGGTACTTTCTCAACGAAAGGAAATTCGGGATCTACAAGAGACTTGGATTTTAGTTTAGGGAACAAGGAGAACGGCGAGGTCGGCTTGGATTACTCGCCTCGAGTGTCTTACTACATGAATAAAGATGCTGGGAATTTCCATTATGGGGTATTTAATACTGGTATTTATTGATTATTAAATTGTTTTCTTTACTATTACCCTATTAAAATATAATTCAAATAATCTTGTGTCATAGTTTCATTGATTTAAATATAGGATTAAAATATATTTTTTAAATATTCTGATTTACTAAAAATAACTTTTTTTTGCTGAAATTTTGTATTAAAAAATATAATAAACAGATGTTGCATCCGATGAAACCACATAGATTGACACTGACTAATCACTTAGTTATGAACTATGGGCTGGCAAAATATATGGATATTTTTGAGCCGCGTTTGGCGACTGAAGAAGAAATCAGGGAGTTTCATAGCGACAACTATGTTGAGTTTTTGAAGCGAGTGACGCCGAAAAACGTGGCAGAGATTCAGCAACAATTTACGAGTTTCAATATCGGGGATGACTGTCCGATATTTGACGGTATTTGGGATTTTTGCAAAATATATTCAGGTGCGAGCATTGAAGCAGCACGCAAACTGATTAGCGAAGATTCGGACATATGTATAAATTGGATGGGGGGCTTGCACCATGCAAAGAAATATGAGCCAAGTGGGTTCTGTTATGTGAACGACATTGTGTTGGCAATATTGCAGCTACTTCGCGTTCATCCACGTGTTTTGTATGTGGATATAGACATTCACCACGGTGATGGAGTTCAGGAGGCATTTTATAATACGGACAGGGTAATGACAGTTTCATTTCATAAATATAATGGAGATTTTTTTCCAGGAACTGGTGCGATTGATGAACTGGGGTCAGGGCTTGGTAAATATTTCACGGTTAATGTTCCATTAAAAGATGGGATAGATGATATGGAGTATACTACGTTGTTTAAGTCGGTGATGACACAGGTAGTTGAGGTGTTTAAGCCGTCGTCTATAGTTATGCAATGTGGGGCAGATTCACTTGGATTGGACCGACTTGGTGTATTTAATTTAAGCGTACGTGGGCATGGGGAGTGCGTGAAATTTATGAAAAAGTTTAAAATCCCGATGCTGGTTGTAGGAGGGGGAGGGTATACGATTAGGAATGTTGCACGTTGTTGGGCATATGAAACTGGGATTATATGCGGGCTGGAGCTACCAAATACGTTGCCGAAAACAGCTTATAAGGAATTTTTTTATCCAGACAACAAACTGCATGCGACACTTGATAGTAAGCTTGTTAATGAGAACTCAAAGTCGTATTTGGAGGCAGTGAGGACGAATATAGCTGAGCAGTTGCGGTACTTGAAGGGGGCACCGAGCATACAAATGCAAGAGATTCCGCCTGATATTCAAGGATTTTTGGATTCCGAGACTAACGCGCGTCTTGAAATAGCGTCGGACAGCAATAAGGATTTGAACATAATAATGAACGGGAGACCAAAGTTGTCTACAATATCGGAGTATTATGAGGATGAGCGTGACAATGATTAGCATATTAATTTATATATATTACAAATTTGTATAAAAGACGGTTTAGAAGTGGGTTATAGCATTTTAATAAAAATAAAAGAATTGGAAAATAAAGATATTATTTTTTTTTTAACTATAAGACTGAAAAAAAAAAAAAGATAGAGGGGATATGGGGATATGGGGATTTGGGGATATTAAATAGAGAGTTGTGGATGGGTAACTATCTTTGAGTGACGGAAGGGGACCAAGGTTCGATTCTTGGTTTGGTGGTGCTGTAGACTTTGTATGCGCCTCTAGTGCCAGTTTTATTTTGGACGATATCTTGAATGGCCCACGAGTGGTTAACAGCTATTCTTCCGGTTTCGTCTGATACGGGAATGTCGTCAGAAACGCAATGGAGCCATTGGTTCCAGCCAGGGGGGATTTGGGTGGCGTCGGATTTGGGGACGGAAGCAGCGGGCAACACCCATCTGTGGCGGCCGTAGCGCTCCTCAGTATTCTCGTAGTACTTGTTGCCTAAACTATCAGTGCCCATCAAAGCACCGTGTTTCTCGTCATCGAGCTTCCTGATCACTAGGAAATTCTGCTTCAAGCTGTTCTTGAAGAAAAAGTTCATGTACCTAACCAACGACATCTTTTCTGCTTGTGTGGCTTTTCGATTTTAGGACGAAGGAGATCTCGCTTACTTATTTTTTTCAGGGTCGATTTGTGTTGATTTGATTTTCTTTTTTTCAAGGACTAAAATATGAGTCGATTTGATTGATTGTTTGTTTGTTTTTATTTTTTTTTTTTACAAGAAAATACAAACTGATATTGGAAAAAGTCTATACTTTAGACTAATAAGCCTTTATTTCGAGATTTTGCGGCATAGAGCTGATACATTCCAGCTTTTTTTTTTATCGTGATTAAATTATTCCCTTTTCTCAGCGACTAATATGCACTTATCTCCGCCAATAGTTATCTATAACATGATTTCAGCAAGATTTAGTTCAAACCAATAATTATATTCTATTAAAATTAATAATTTGATTATTGGGTAGACAATTTGTTGAGCACTAAAGAGTAAATGCAATAACATATCATTTTAGCCTAATTTTGAGTAATTGGATCGTTTGAGTATTCTAGCACCAATAATTATAATGCAATTATGCGGAGTACAGCCAACCATTGCCTAAACTTTATTATAGCGAAAAATATGTATTTTTTAAGCTCAAAAAACTTGACTTTACAATATAGCTATACAGCCTTTTCTGATGTATCGCTAAATACCACTCTTAGACTGTGCAGTATTAAGCTAGAATTCTATTACGCTAGAATACTATTAAGCTAGAATACTATTCCGCTAGAATACTATTAAGCTAGAATACTATTACGCTAGAATAATATTAAGCTAGAATACTATTCCGCTAGCAAAGCAAAGTACCAAACTGTCATGTTATGCTGGTACAGTTTTAGGTTGGAGCAATTATGCTTCTGAGCCTAAATGCTACAAATAAGTGGTCCGCTGACAACTCCTTATCTCCCTATCCATTGGCCTGTATGCTGATATTAGCTTATTGGCTTTAAATGCCGAGCCTGGCATACCTATAAGAGCCAGTAATATTGGCGCATTGCTATTAAGGGGCTAATGACGCTATATTGGAACAAATAGCTGCTTCCCTTTTTTCCATACACTTAACGCTGCCATTTAGTTATTTTGTTCACGCTGCTTAAATTCGTCTCCAAACCTTAAAACTCAGCCCTTTTAAATCATATTTCTACAATCTGCGCTCCCTATTTCCCAATCCCTTCTCCATTCTACTGACAGCCACTACCATCACCCCCTCCTTCTTTCCCGCGCGATAAAATGGACAATAGTGCCACTGATGCTCCCGTTTCTATATCTGCCTCTAATTCTCTCATTACTCTGACCATCTCTGGATCCAATTTCCCCCCACAGCAATTCTCTATCGAATCCAACGCTTTTGTCCGTGATCTAAAGCTTCTAATATCTCCTAAATTACCTATCCAAATTAGCAGGATCAGGCTCTTGCATGGAAGAACTATTCTTAAAGATGACAATTTAATATCTGATTATGGTACCTCATACCGTTCACTCTTACCCCCCTTAACCCCGCCTATTATCTAACCATCCCTTCTATGTACCCCCTCTCATTTATTTTTTAGGCATCCAGAACGGCGACAAGATCATGCTTGCCATTTTAGCCAACAACGAAACTTCTGCCCCTACTTCATCTTTAAAAGCTCCTCCCCCTGAACAGCCTGAAATGGCCCTATTCAATCAAATATCTAAAAATCCCTTCTTAAAGGTATGCTATTTAACTACTTACTTACTTACTTACTCCTTCTCCCGTACCCTCTCCTCTTACCCCCCCCCCCCATTTATAATATGTCCTCCTATTTTATTTATTAGAAAATTATGAATGATCCAGACACAATCCAAAACATCCTTGGCTCTAATCCCCAATTTAAAGAACTAATGAAAAAAAACCCTGAATATAAATCTGTTTTCCATGACTCAAACTTTATGGACCAAGTAATCCCTCTTCTTCATATATTATCTCGAATTTTTTTGCTTAACTATCCCATTACTATCTTTTATTAGTTCTTCAACGCAGCTCAAAACCCTGAACTAATGAAAGAAATGCTCCGCAACAACGATCGTGCTATGTCAAATTTAGAGATGCAACCTGGAGGATTTAATTACCTGACCCAAATGTACAATAATATCCAAAAACCAATGGAAAATAATGATATCTCCCCAAATTCCACCTTGGCTAAGCTAAGAAACCAAAACCTCGCCAGACTATTAAACATTACTGAACCAAATAGTAACTATTAATAATAAACCTTTATCTCTACCTCCTTCTAAAAATAATCTTTACTAAAAAAAATTACTCCTTCTAATTTAGAAAACGAAATTAATACTACTCCGCTACCCAACCCATGGTCTATTAAACCATCTGCCCCTCCCTCTTTATCATCCTTCAAATCCCCGCTACAAATGAACCCTAATATAAATAACAATTTAATACAACAAAATCCTTTATTCGGTGACTTCTCCCCAAACAAAAATATACACGACATATTTAACCAGTCCCACCAATCCCCCTTAATTTTCGCTAATCCCCAAAGCAAAGATAAAATCGGTACTCAACGTAATACTATATATAGCTGCACCTCTTTTCTCTTTTTTTTTAATTTACTAACCAGTCCCTCTCCATATTTGTACTTTATAGTATCTAAAATGAAAATATCTAACTCTGAAAATACCAACAACACACTTGGTTCCCACAGCAACAACAGCCTCAGCAGCCATAATTCTAATACCTCCAAAAATAGCTTCAACCAGCCTCAAATTATTAACCAACAAAATGAACCTAAATATGAATCCGAAGCTACTTTGCTAGTCGAAATGGGATTCGATAATATAGATATGAACAGAAGGTTTGCTTTACTTTTCTTACATTTATTATCTCTTATTCATATTTCTATTCTTACCCAAATTAACGCTTTAAATTCGCCTTGTTCGTTTATAGAGCTTTAGAAATTCACGATGGCGATTTAAGTCTAGCTATAGAATGGCTTGCACGTCATACCTGATTGTTTCTTTTTTTTTTTTTAACTTTATTCACCATATATGAACTTCATACATTTTCACCTCCTTTTTTCCTCTAAATTATAAAACGCTTACTCTTTAATATTCTCAATATCTTAGTATTATTTGATGTCTTTTTTTAAAGTCTTTAAATTATAATCACCGCTTAGCTAATAAATACTCAAAAAAATACATCATATACCACTCTCCACCGCATAAAATTTGCGAATTATAAATCAAACTATTTTTTGATATTTAATTTTGTGCTAATATCATAAATAAAACACATTTTAAATATTTACAAAATATACCCTCCTACCATAAAATGGCACTAAATAAATCCCCACCGCATATATCTACCATATAAATAGAATAAATTTAAATAGCCGTTTTTGCCCACTCTTTAGATTATAATTTAATCAATAATATAAATTATCTTGATATATAATAATTAAAAAAATTTTTAAAATGTATAAATCACTAAAAACCACACCACAATTAGAAAATTCTCAAACTTCAAGATATATTTTATTTTTCTTTTGACTGAATTATTATGCAACTTTTCAAACATGAATAACTATATAAATAATTGTTATTGTATATATATGGACCACCTCACCACCAAAAAATACAAGAAACGAGAGAGGCGATGATAGTCTAAAAGAATAAATAGAAGCATACATTTATCACGACGATGAGTTTTGGTTATCTCCAAAATAATTGTTAATATACTCCGAAATATAAAAAATGTATATCTAAAACAATTAATAAATAATATACCAACTTTGAATAAAAACAGATAAAAGAACTCGCTAAAAAAAAACCAATTTTTATTAAAGTTAACAACAAAGTCACTTTTTCAATCCTCATGTGTAAAATTATCTATAAGATTTATTTGATACAAAAGATTAACAAAGTATTGATATTCATAGCTTATATGAAATTTTCATTTGCCACATACAAGTTTCATGAAGCAAAAATAAAATTTTCTTTATTTAAGAATCAGTGCTATAAACGTAAAGGAAATCTGCTAAAAAAATTTCTTTTATTACCAAAAAATCGCAATTAATTGCGCTCTAAATTTCTAAAATTTAATGAATTCATCCATTTTATTTCAAATTTACAAGTGATTCACTTTTTTTCATAACCTCATAACAATATACGCTAATATTTTCAATTTTACAAATACTTATTTACATTTACCATATATTATTAATCAATCTATTATTTAATGATCCGATTTTTTTATATTAGTTACACAGCTTCCTCTATTCTATAAAGCCCAAATTATTAGTTTTATCTATTTTATCAAATTTCGAATAATTAGATTGTATGTTCCCAACATTATTATTTAACACATTTAAATCAATATTTATTCCTTATCATATTTTCCATACTCTTTGGATTTGTCATAAATTGTGTTAGCCTTGAATTTTTTAAAAAATATCAGGATTATTTATGATCTGCTATTTTCAGAAACACTTCTGATAGTTTAAAGCTGGATATCGATCAAATTTTAGCAATTTAATTATAAATCTTCGCCATTTTGAATAATATTAGCAATTGAAAACACGTTCAAATATAATATATAAATGAAGAGTCTCTTTTATAAAATAAAAAGATGTAAAATTTATTGATTTATATTATTCAACCGTAAATTTAGCAATAATATAATTAGAATATGTACTATTAAAGAGAATTATTATAGTTCTAATAGTTAGAAAATCTATGACATTTAAAAAATTTTACTTAATGTTCAAATCTACTAAAAATTTGTAACTACTATGAAATGTAAATTAATTGGAAAGTAATGCTATTTTTCCAAATATTATTAATAATTTTGGCTGAGATAAAAACTATATAAATAATAAAATCATTTCTAAAGATATGAAATGAATCTAGTATTAAATTAATGCAATTATAAGTCACACCGAATAGATATCGTGTTTCCAAGTTGGTTCAAACTTTTTTAATTTCATAATATCAGATTATTATATTTTTATATAATAATTGGTTCTATAATTTTTTTAATTATGCAAATTAAATAAAAAATTTTTTGTATAATCGAAAGATTGAATTATTAAAAAATATTTTATTTAAACAGAATATTTTTTATTCGTATTTGTATTATGCGAATTTCTAATAAAAAAAAAGTGTTCAGATTATGATCATATTAATAATTTAAAGCTAAAAAGAGCTTTGATTTTATTCTTTGTTATAATTTATTTGCATTTTGAGTAAAATATCTGAATGTAAATGTGAAAAAAATATTGATTTTTTTCTGAAATGATCTCAATTTAGGCTTTATTTTATTATAATATATTATTGATTAAAGAATAACATTCAAAAAATTTTATTATTTATAAATGTATAATTAATAGACAAAAAATATATTAATAAAAATTACTTTGACCATAAATAAATCCAAAGATGCTGATAAATAGTAAAAGAAGACATGTCTCAGATAAGATTCTAGACACATTTATCTTGGATACAAGTAAAGATCAATATACTAAAAAATTTCCACGCTAATATTAATAGAACATAATATCATGCTGAAAAATCTTAAATTGTATATTTAAAGTGAGACCACCAATTGAATATTTCAATAGCCATTTTAGCTCTATTATCTAAATTTTTTTATAAAATATAAATAATTTTAGTTATAAAATAAAACAAGTTAAATATTTATGCATTACTATTTCATTTTTTATCTAAATTATATCAAAATAAACTCGTTTAGCAAGTGCCTTATTATTTCATATAATATTATTTGAATATTTATACTAATTTTCATCAAGTCAAAATTATAGGTATATACAATACATTAAAAAAGCAAAAAATTTAAAAATATCATAATTAGAGATTAATTAAAAATGATTTTATTTTTATTATTGTCTTTAAATAATAATTAAAAATAATATAACAGACTATATATTAATCATACTAAATTCGTATCTTTTAATGAATATGATTGTACTTTTAAATAATACTGGGTAATTCATAATAATTTAAAAGTAAAATAATCAATATTAAAATAATTAAATATCCAGTTTTAATTTTCTATTAAATCTTTACAGTATATAATTTAATTTTCTAAAATTTTATATAGCAACTAATATGATTTTACAAATTTTCATCTTATTTATTTGTTATATTCTATTGATTAATTATTAAAATTATATCGAGCGTTTGGAATATTAAAATAAAAAAAATCTATATGCTCTTGAAATAATATTTTATAGCTGATACTCAATTGCTCCAGTTTTTTATAAATTATCTGAATTAGCTATTTTGTATGTATAAAATATCTAAATAGAAATAAAATTTTCTTTATTTATAGAATAAATTTAATTCGATACAGAAATTATTATAAAAAATATAGATATAAAAATATGAATTTTATCATTGTTATTTATCTTTGATAAGTAATTATTTATATATTTTCAAATTTTATTTAAATAGTTTTTTTAAAAATTATATATAATTTTTGTAAGTTTAAATATTTAACGGTGACATTTTATATTATTATCATAAATAATTTTAATTCATAATCATAATAAAAATTAAATACTAGCAAAATATCAATATTAATTTAATTGATCAAATGAATGATGGCTAGAATTTTTGACTAATATTATAAGCTATAAATCGAAAATATATCTATATAGAAAAAATAATAAAGTATACCAGATGATCTAAGGATGCTTAAAATGAATAGAATTAGGAACACTAGCGCATTTATATATGGTAAAAAAATTCATTCTTGAATATTATTTAATCCTCAAAAACGTTTGTAAGATATCAAAATAAAATAGCTTAAATACTATATTATCAGTAAATTGCTATAATTAATCACAATATAGCCTATTTTAAACATATTTTTTTCTGAATTAAGCAAGAATTTTTTTATCATATTTACAGAGTCTATGTTTTACCCAATTGAATATAATTTATAGTAATAAATGTAAGAAATTGAACTATACAGATCATAAGATTATATATAGGGTTTTGTTATGCTTGAATTAAATGCATATGAAGACCGAAATTATATCTAATATGATTTGTAATACTTATATATAGAATTTTTATAATCATGAAAATTCGAATTTTCCAAAAAAAAAATTTTCAATATTTTATATAGAATATTTATTAAAGTATATTAATTGCATTATAAGTTTAAACCAGAAAAAACAAAAAGTTTATAATTGAAAATTTTACTCGTTTAAAATAGTTATTTAATTAAAAATAAACTATGAAAAATATTTTTTGATATTTTTTTCAGGTGAAAAAAATCTCTTTTCTAATGTAATATTCAAAATTCAAGTAGTTTTAATACTAATTCATCGATATATTTGTATATTAGTGAAATTTTATTATTATGGAAATATAATCAATTGATATTATAATTTCTCTTAATATTTTAATCAAAAATTTTTTTAGGAAAATAAAATTGAAATTTTTTAATTAAATTAAATAGACTTTGAAAATGAGAAAATATTAGTGAATAATTGTGAATGTTTTGGCGAATGAAAAATTTTAATAAAAATATTTAATGTACACCAGGTATGCTATTATTTTGAAATGATACTTAATAAATCATTTACTAAAGTTTAGGGTTTTAATATATTAAAACTGTCACATTTAAATTGTGGAAGTGTAATTCATACCGATGAAAAAAACACACCCAATATTTGTGAAATTTCAGATAGCGAATTATCCTACCACGATGAATAAAATTCTCATATTAAATTTAAAGATATGGTTTAAAATGCGAAAAGCTTTTACTAGACCTATTATATTTTACAGCATATAACACTAATATTATATTTGCAAAGAGGTATATATTAACTTTTCTCTCTATCATCTAATTCTAGTAATTTTTTACTAAAAATTAAAATTAAATCAAAATTACAATTATAATTGATGAACTACATCAAACCACTGAGATTCTTTTGCAAAGAATTTTACCAGGATTCAAATACCTTAAAATAAAATGTTAAACAAGCAAAACCTAAAAGATCATTAAAAACGATGGGCGAAATCTTACCATGTAAGTACCGACTGAAAATATCATTTTGGTAGGATAAGAAATAAAATAATTAACAATTTTTTTAGAATTCGTCGCAACAATATTCTATTACACTCTTCTATAGTTATTTTTCAACATATAGTATATAAGAAAATCAATTATTTATTAATATTTTAATTCACTTTTCGCGCCAGCTTACCTCTTTAAAAATTTTTATATTTAAATAATAAATCAAAAAACAAAATAAATAAACAAATAAATAAAAACATAAAATTTATTTCAACTTTATTGACTCAAGTATAAACCAATATTACTTTTTTACAAAAAGGTAAAAATAAAACAACTAACAGATAAGCTTTCTAATTTAACGCGACTTTTGAAACTAATAGCCAAGTTTCAGTATCTGCTAACAAAGTATCAGGAACAGTTCGAAGCTTCTAAGGATAGTATAATCTTGCACTCAGAAGTCTTCATCAGGCCAAGAAAAATCCCAGCATATATATCTCGCACTTTTTTCTATTTAGATGTAAATAATCAATTTTTTTTTAATCTGAAATTTACGTAAATGTAACAATAATATAAATTTTAAATCGGTTTATTAAAGATAGATTCCAAACCACTTTAAATTCAGATAGAGTATTGATGTTATTTCGACTTTATTGATATCAAATTTGAAAAAAAAAAAATTTCAGGTCAGTAGCAAGCTTTCTTCAGTTTTTTGTTTTCCTGCATTTGAATCAAGTAGAAAATTAATAGTGTTGCATTTTTCTCCCCACGAACTTTCGTAAAATTTATATGTTATTAAGCTTTTTATACATTATAAAATTCTGGATTACGTTTTAACAAAATGGTTTATCATTAAATTGTACTTCATAAATCGACAGCCATTGGATACTATTTATATTTATTCGACATATATTAATATTAGTTGCACTTATATAAATCATCAGAGATTATAGTCTAGATATAGTTTATCAGTTTTCAAAAAATCATATTTATAATAATAATAATAAAAATCTTTAATTTCTATTTAACAAAATTTTAGTATTGGTTTATTTTATTTAATATATGAAGAAATATTCGATGTTAGTGCTACGAGCTAATTTTTTTTTGAGTGCGAAGGAGAGAGGAGGAGGAGGGTAAATATCTTGAATTTTAGTGTTATTGGTGGAAGTATTCTGGTATGCTTAGGGTATTAGTATATATTATTGGTTTATTAAAAAATCGATTTTCCCCCTTTTATCTAATCCATGCCTATAATCGCTTAAGAATAAATAATCTTTAAGGTCTATTGTAGTATAATTGCTTTCAAAGCAACACTCGAATTTTAAGAATGTGGAGTATTTAGGAATTAGCCAAGGGTAAAGGTCATTTTCATCTATTGAGTATATTTTCAAAAGGTCGATGTATTGACATTCTGAAGGGTTTTCTGATAAGTGTTTAGTTTTTAAAAAACCGAGTCTTTTAATAAGATAATATATATATTCGAGTGTTAGTATATCTTTTTTAAGAAGCTTAATTTGCTTTAGCATGACATCAAAGTCAGAGATAAAAGGATTTTCAGGATTGATGTTTTTTATGAACTTGTAGTTTAACAGAATTGCAGGGCATACAAATACCCAAATAGTTACAGTTGACATATCATACGTATAGTGAACATTGAGTCTTACCCATTTATAGAGGTATAAAGACTTCAAAGCCGCTTTTATGCATTTAATTTTAGCAGCTTTGATTCTTTCAGGATTTAATACATGCTTTCTTTCTCTGACCAGCTCAGACTGGTACAATAATATCATCATTGAGTAGTACGTTTGCTGGATAAAAAAAGTTGTTAGCAATAAATATACTTTTTCATGTTGTTTGAAACTGCTGAGTTGTTTGTGGCAACTCGTCGAATTTGTAAAGTTAAATTTTCCGTATCTTTTGTCGATTGAGACCTTAATCTTTTTCAAAGCGTTTATATATTTTATAAACTTCAAGTTTACAGTATCTTGGTTTTGAGAATTTTTTAACCATCGATTATTTAAAAATCTGGACATATTTCCAAATAGTACATACATTTTTATAATAAAGCTATAGTTATCTGGTGGTAGACTTTGGGGGTTAATAGCGTTTGCAAGATGGTTTAGATATTTAATATCAGGGTCAATATCCTTTATTCTACTACCATATTTATATCTGAAATCGTTTTTTGGAAGATTAACAACAATGTCTTCGAGGGTGACGATTTGGAATCCGGAGCCCATCACATAGATGTCTATAGCTAAAATGTAATATGACCACCAAACCCTTCTTTTAAATTCTAGAAAATCTTCATTTTCTCGTGTGGCGTAATGTCTTTTCAAGTCCATTTTGTATAAGTTTGTACATTTAATGACTCTATAAAAAGAAAAAAATAAAAGAAGGTTAGATTTTTAGCAGAAAAATATATCAGGATGTTAGTAAAGATGTTTCGGGATCACTCGCTCCCAAATTTAGGATAAGGAACTTACGCTTTAGATATATCTAAAAGAATAAATAGAAAATTTTGCAATCAATATAGGTAGGTTTGATAAAGGGAATGAAGTATTAGAATGAATAAATGATTAGGGGGAATACTTGTTGTTCGGAAATAGCTTTGGGAATCGGAATGTCTGTAGTGGAAATCATATAGAAAGACAATAGCCCATATAATATACGGACTACGAATGTTTTTTTCGCTTGTAATTTTTTCGAGGGACAGATCAGAGTAGATTTGACTTAGATTCTTATAGCTTTTAAATTTTGGATCTTGAATTATGTCGATCCCAGAAGCGAGAAATGAGTATAGAAAGTATTTAGGAAAGAGATTATGCTTTAGCTTGTACAAAAATTCAGGAATTCTAACTGCAATCATGGTTTTGGAGCAATTATTCAGCATGTGTAGTAAGATTAGCTTGAGCTGTTCATATGATGGCATAGGAAGCGCATTTTCTATTTATAGGTTTAAAAGAGGTTCAAGTTATGCAGAAACATAGAACGATTAGTGTTATGAGGATACTAATTATGATAAAAAATAAAAGAAAAGGTATAAAGGAAAATACCAACGACGCTTGAGCAATGAGGCATTGCTAAGTGAGTAAATAGTTATCGGAAGACTGGGCTATAGAATAATGAGATACTTTAGTAATGTATTGGAAAGTTGCATGATATTGAAGTAGCGGTGTGGGAGGTGGAAAAGGATCTAGTGTATGAGAGCGGGAAATTTGTAGGTATAAATAAATTATGTACTGGGCACTGGGTGCGTAAGATATGTAAATTTCATAGTGCGGCAAGTTTTATAAATCAGCGTGTTTTTACGTAACTTAAAAGAGAGGTATGTAGGGTTAGAGTTGGCTCTAATGCAGCGATGCACTTGTGCTGAACAATAGTTGCTGTGGTTACACGAGCTTTTCATATTCTAGCGTTTTCAGGAATAGTATTCTCTACTACTGAAAATAGTAATTAAATTATACACTGCTGAAATATATACCCGTAAGTTTATTTTGCGTGAAAATTATTGTAACATCAACCTTGTTTAGTCGAATAGTCGTATAGATGACGAGTGTTTTGCCCACAGATTTGTTTTAGCTCTTTCAGGAACAGCCGGCTTTTTTTGATCCACATTAATTATCCAACCATATGGCAAACCGATTTATCAATGTAGAATAATAATAATTTATTTGCTATTTAATAAAAACGGCTAATAAAATGATTATAATAGGACGAATCAATTATGTTTTTTTATGCTGGTTAATAGTGTTGGATCCGGAGAGGGTAAAATTGGCTGATTTTGTTTTTAATTGGTAATGACTATACCATTATTGAATAGTGACTCAGCATGTTCACAATTAGGATCAAATTTCCAGTAAATTGAGCAAAACTATGAAATGTATTTTTATCGCACATGAATATTACTAGTTATCTATTGGATAAAGTTTAATAAAATAGCATTTTGGCTTTGTGCGCAGGTTTTATGGATGCTAAATGCTCTCAAAATCCTCGTCAAACCAACTTTTAATCACCAATTGCAGTTACTGGAATGTATTTATAGTGAGCTGCTTTTTTATACTGGTATTTTCAAGTGAAAGGCAAATTAACCAGCTTATCCATATAGTATCAATAATTAAGTGTGTCCATTGGCCGAGCTAATAAACATATTCATCTTAATTACAAATAGCGCTAATTTAGAAAATAGCCGTTGGTACTAGATAATAACGTTAGAAAATATTAATCGCCATAGCAAAAGCTAATATCATGTTCCAGATTTTCGCATGCCCAAAGTATTTGCTAAAATTATTGACAATTTCGGAGAAAAATGCACTTTTGAAGCCAGGTATACTATAAAACATAGTTAATAGTTTATTTTGGCAAGTTGGAATATAAATTTACTTGGACTTTATTCCGTCTCAAAAATTCTCAAATACCTATAAATACAATAAACTAAGATTCGTAGCGCAAATATTTCGATCTTTTGCTTTCTTGTAAAATATAAAAAGTATTTGTAGAAACAATAAACAAAATAAATTGCTGAATTAATATGGGAGGTTCTTAGAGCAAGATGTCCTTTTTTTCTCTGTAATTTTATTTGTTAATTATAATCATACGGTTTTATTGACTAAGCTATTAAAACCATTGGGCAATTCTTTATGAAGGAGTCATTTTATAGTGTAAAGTGTTGCAGTGTATAAACATGAATTAAAAAATTATAGCCAATGAGCAAAATCATTTCTTTTTTATAGCAAATAAAATTTTCAAAATTAAAAGAATAAATAGAAAAAACGAAATGCCTTTTCAAAACCGCCAATAATATATACATATTATAAGGCATAAGCCAATAAAATTAAACTGAAACAATGTGCTTTCTTCATTCAGAATCCCCCATATGATAATTATTCTACTTGAATTTAAACCTCAAATAAAACAGCAAAGGAAAAATTTAATAGAAAATGTTCCGCTACTGTAAAAGAATCTCTCGTATACAATCATTAAGTAATTTTTTTTATAAAAATGCAAAGATTGTAACTTGATCAATGTACTGGATTTTAATTGCCCAATTAAATTTCAATCTAGCTAGACCCTAGCACATTAGCTTCAATATAATTTTTTTTTTTTTTCAAGTTAAGAGTTTATGTTTGTAATTTTCGACTGTGTTCTCTAAAACCATCTCGATGTGACTTATAAAAAATTTGTTAACTCTGATATGATAATTCAAGAATGGTGGAGATTACCCTTCTTTTACCTTTTATGGGGCTGACAATCTTCGTCTAATCTAGGAGTCATGATTGGATAGAAAATCACAATTATTTTTTTGTTGGCTGAAATATATATGTTAACCAATAAGATGTAATTATTTTATTTATATTTAACAGTTTATCATCAGGCTAGATAATTTTTGAAGTTCAAAAGAAGCCAACCGCCCCTGAAAGGGTTAAACGTTTTTTGAATGATACAAATAAGTAATATTTTTTTCTAAAAAATTGAAATTTAGTACAAAACAAATATACCAATAATATCAATTTTCAAATATATTCTAAAAACTATATAAAATTAGTATCATTACAAGTAATAAAACAACACACTAATAATTAATATCCAAATATGGCTAAAAAAAGGGATTTATAATGTCCGTATCTTCTTTTTATGAGCAAAAGATACAAAACACAGCCTAGATACAGAAAATATCATAGATTTATCAACCAATTTAGCGCACTTACATAATCGAGAGATTACTTCGAGAAGAGGAATTTTTCCGCTAAATTTTTCTTAGTTTGAAGTTTTGTTTTGTTTTCTGAATGCAATTGTATCAAATGTCACATACATAATCGTATTAGGCCAATTGGTTTATATAAACTTCAATAGGGAATTAAAATATCTATTAACCCTTTGACGGGCGGTAGACAGTTTTTGAACTAGAAAATATAGCCAACAGCGTATAAGTAAAATACTATAATTCAATGGATATTTAAATCATTGGTTTATTGTTGAAAATTTGCAAATAATTAATATACTTAAAAATCATAAACGAATCAATAAATTGGTTTTTTTAAAGAGTGTTGGACAGGAAAGGGTTAAAAAATGTTTAGCTACTCAAAATAATTTCAATAATGGGATTCTCAACTAAAAGAGCAATTTGTTGCAGCTAAATTTTATTGGCTTATTTATATTAGGTAATGTTATTGGGTGTATCAGGTAAACCATTCGATGACTAATTCTAAATCAATTTAGAAATAAAATTAATTTTGCAAAGTGGGAAAAACTTATTAGGCAAAGTTCCGCTCCTCGAAATAATCTCGCATAGAAATCGTAAATTTTTTTATGATTTATACGCCTTAATATTTTAGGATCACATGAGCTTAGAAAGGATAGCGTTTTACATTTTAAACAGTTGGCTTATAGTAATAATTACAATAACGGGGTTAAAATTCAACCAAGAACAGGTAATTCGATTTATCTAGACTTAGAGAAAAAGTCAATCAAATTATTATAGTTTTTCTGTGTTGGTGAATTTTATACTAATCGTTGAAAAAAAAAACAATAAACGTTTATAAAAGCAAAAATAAATTTAACATACTTAGGATTAGATTAATTTTTATTGCATATAAAAATTATAATTTTATAAGGTCGTATTATTGGCTAAGCTTTTTATTCCATTGGGAGACCCTTTATATGATTCGTTTTATAGTGTAAAGTATAACAGTATATAAAATTTCAGATTTAATTTTTATCTAATAATGAGTATATAAGATTATTTTTGGCAAATAATACTTAAAAAATGAAATAAATAAATAGAAAAATACAAATTCCTTTTCAATTCTGTCAATAATAATTGGAATTTTTCAATTCCCAAGCAAAAAAAAATTAAACTGTAACAAAGTGCTCTCTTAGTTTAGAATCCCACATACATTTATCATATATCAATATTGTACCACAATATTGTCCTATTTTAAGTCACTATTATCTAACTCTTATCAAAATCACCCTGTTTGCCAATCCATTATTTATTCTTAAATCTGTATCAGTCATCGACATTTCTAGCAGCTCCTTTGCATATCCGTCAGACTCAGTTTGTTTCGAAAGGCTGCTTTGTGATAACATTGATGTAATAATCGTACTCAGAAAATGGCATGGGCGTAGTATGTTGTTATCCATTGGTTTTCGGTCTTTCAATTCAGAACGTCTTGATAACGTGTCAGGTTTTCCGCCGAGTGTTCCAGGTCTGTATTTGATTTTGAATTTGAATCTAGTGAACTCTATTGACCATCTAGCATAGCGTCTGTTCAAGGTTTTCGCAGTCTTAAAATGTTCCATGTACTTGTTGTCTGTCAGTACTGTGAACTCGTGTGTAGCTCCTTCCAAGTAGTGTCGCCATCCCTTCAGCGCTATTAATATGGCCAAGAGTTCCTTGTCATACACATCGTAATTTATCTCTTCAGGTGCAGATTTCTTTGACAGATAAGCTATGGGTTGAAGGTTGTCTTCAGAGTCTTCTTGTGAAAGTACTGCTCCCATTGAAAAATCGGATGCATCGGTTTCGACTATGAATTTCTTTCCTGAATCAGGATATTTAAGTATAGGGGGGTTCACTAGAGCTTTTACCAATGCCTCTAATCACGGGCTGCAGTTATCGTCCCACAAGAAGGGTTTATTTTTCTTGGTGAGTTCAGTATGAGGCAATGCGGTTTTTGACATGTCGGGTATGGATTTCCTGTAATAATTCACGAACCCTAGGAAAGTTTGAATATCCTTTACTGATGTCGGTTTCTTCCACTCTGAGACACTCTTAACTTTATCTGTATCTGTTTTTATTCCATGGTTTGATACTACGTGATCGAGAAAGTCCACTTCAGCTAAATTGAATTTGCATTTTTGCAGTTTGCAGTATAGATTTTCTTGTTCCAGTCGATTCAATACTGATTTTAAATGCTAATTATGTTCCTCGAATAAGCTGGAATATATCAGTATATCATTCAGATATGCTATGGCGTAGTAGTCGAAAACATTGCGGAGAACGTCATTGATAAAGTGCTGGAATGTGGCTGGAGAGTTCGTTAGGCCAAAGGGTATAACTTCGTACTCAAAATGGCCTTAGCGGAATCTGAAAGCCGTCTTCCATTCATCGCCTGGTCTAATGCGTATTAGATTATACGCGCCTCAAAGATCAAGCTTTGTAAAAATCCTTGTTTGGCTGAGTCTATCAAACGAATAGTCGATTTGTGGGAGCATGTCTATTTTTAATCGTGATTTCGTTACGTTTCCGATAATCCACACATAATCTTAAGTCACCATCCTTTTTGCTGGTGAACATAACTGGCGAGCCGGCAGGTGATTTCGATGGTCTAATAAATCCTGTTTTCGGATTATCATCAATATACTTTTTCAGTGCTACAGTTTCCACCGGGGATAGCGAATAGATAGGTCCCCAAGATGGTTTTGATCCGGATACTAAATTTACAGGGCAGTCGTAATCTCTGTGAGGATGGTAATTTTCCTGCTTCCTCCTTGTTTAATACTTTATCTAATTCATTATACTCTCTCGGAAGACTATTTTTAGATTCCAATTTTATTTCTGCTTCTTTTATCAGTTTTTTATCCAAAGTGTCGATTTCATTATTGGCTGCTGTTGTTTATATATTAGTGTTGAACGGATTAATGGTACTTTGTTCGAAATCTTGGTTCGATATATGGGTTTCAATGTCTTGTGATGTAGCATTAAAGAATTGATCTATATCTGATTCTTCGAATTCTGATTCAGTATTGTTTTTGACATCTGAGGATGATGTGTCTTCATCATTGAGTACATCAAAGATCGCATTTAGCTCCGAATTGTGGTTTTATTTAGTTTTTTATTCCGGTTCTCTATTAAAGTTAAATTCACGACTTACCCAGTATATTCTTGGATTGTTTTTTTTAAGCCATGGTAGGCACAAAATCATTGGTGTTTTTGGTGAATTTATTGGGTATAGGTTGATATTGTCGTTGAAAATATTGCCAAATATGATCTTTACGTCTTCATATATTGTATCAATGGGTGCGTTTGTAAGTGAAATTCTATGAATTGTTTCAATATGGATTAAATCTTTGACTTTTGATAGATCTTTTAGGTATTATTCAGCAAAATATTTATCAACGAAGTTATCATGAGCACCAGAATCAACTAAAAAGTTGGTTTTAACTAAAGATTTTGTTTTTTTAGAAAATAATTTTATTGTAATATGAAACGACTATTAAAACTATTAAATACACTCAACGGTAACATTCTTTTTACTGTTGAGTGCGGGCTTTTCCTGTCCATTTTCTTTTGGTGCAATTGAGAACTATGTGACCGCTACCTCCACAGTATAAGCACAGAACTAGTTCGTATCTTCTGGCCTTTTCTTTTTCTGAGAGTGGCCCTCTGGGTCTTGAAGCAATCGGGTCTATTTCCATATAGACAATCGGCTCTTGATGTGGAGGGGTTGAATTTATTACAGGGGGAGTGCCGATTGTGTTTGCAGATCTGAACGGGTTGAGGTTTGGCGTGTAATTTTTACTGTCAGAAATTAATCCATAGTACACAAACGATTTTCGATTCTGACAGCAAGAGTGATGTTTTCTTCCAAGTTATCTGGGAGATCTGTATCAATTAAGTATTGCATAATTTTAGAGCTAAGGCCGCGTAAAAACTGGTCGACCAGGGCGACGTTGTTAAATCCGCTCTCTAGTGCCAAGGCTCTAAATTCCGCTGCATAAGCTGAATCGTTTCTTGATCCTTGTTTACAGATCCTTGTTTGTCCCCTAGCCTCGATAGTGCGACTGGGGTCCGAGAAGTTGTTTTTAAAATCTTGCATGAACAGTTCAAAATTCTCCAGACATGGCGAATTCGCAGATATTAACGGTCTGAACCACGTCGATGCAGTTCCTAAAAGATGTGTCCCGAAGAATGAGATTTTGTTTTTGTCCAATTATAACGTTTCTGGGCTCCCCCAAAAGAAAATTTCCATGTTAGAAATGAAGGAAGTATACTCGGATACTTTACCATCGAACTTGGCGGATACTGGAAGTCTGATGCGATAGGTTATACTGGAGCCAGAATGTTGAAAAGGGTTATGACTGGTTGGTTTTTCTAGGCTTTGGGCTTGGGACTGGATATGAGCTTGGGTTTCAGCTAAAAACTGGGCTTGGATGTGGGCTTGGATGTAGGCTTGGATCTGGGCTTAAACTTGTGTCCGTATTAGGGC
>LSSN01001985.1:0-23295 GCA_001970855.1 Smittium culicis
TTATTATTATTATTATTATTATTATTATTATTATTATTATTATTATTATTATTATTATTATTATTATTATTATTATTATTATTATTATTATTATTATTATTATTATTATTATTATTATTATTATTATTATTATTATTATTATTATTACTATTACTATTATTATATAAATAAGTTATACTTTATTACATGTGATTTATATAATAATATTATAAAATTCATATTCTCATTATAAGTTTTGGATTTTTTTTTGAAAATTAGTAGAATCTATAATTGTGCCTCAAATATAGTATAAATTTATTTGATTTATAATTTTGTTTTATAGATAAGCAATTATTTAAATGTAAAATGATAATAAATTAGAGTTACATTTTATTCAAATTTATCCTTTTAAATCTGAAAACGCGAATTTATAATAAAGAACCATTCCCTTAGTACTTTAAATATACGATAGAATCGCTCTAAAATTTATTCTTATTTTAAATTCAATTTCAGATTTACAAGGTTATACTAAATCAAATATAAATTTATGCCACGAAAAATTATGATTTTTTTCAAGGAGCCTATTTTTTGAGATCAGTAGCAAGTTTTTTTAGTATTGATTATCGCTATCAATGAGAGTTGTAATTAGATGCTATACTTTTATTTAGAAAAATAAAAAAATATTTAAAAAGCTATGAAATTTAGTATAAACTTCTATAAATTCGCAATTATTGCATTATATGTTAATAATAAGTTTTTTTGGTTTTTATGGTTTTTATTGATAAGTAAATTGAGTTAGTTTTTTAATTATAAATTTAAATGCTGAATTTAAATAAAAATTTTCAAAATATTATAAGTTTATGGATAAATAATATAGAAAAAAAATTAAATAGTTCAGTCCAAGATTTAGCATTAATTAAATATTATTTTCAAAAGTTTAAGAATATTTTTATACAGTTGATTTGCCATTTAAAACTAAAATGTAATAAGTATGATATTTAGGTTTTATTTATTAATTATATGTGATTTTTAACATTTCCACAAATTTTATATTTTATTTTAGAGTTTAAAAATTTTTTTTTAATATAATGATGTTTTTCCTAAATTTTTTATAACTTTTAAAAATTAAGAAGCTTAAGATTTTATTAAAAATAATTAAATATTATATTTATTGGTTTTTATACGATGTTTGATTGACTAATTTTTACAGTCCTAATTACCCAAGAAACCTAAAATAGAACAGGTAGATATAATAAAATATAAATTTATTAGTTGAAGAGCTTCTATTGGTACATCTGCATAAATTTCAATGAAAATAATTTTAAATTTTGATAGATATATAATTTCTAAAAATACGAATTTTATGTTTTTATTAATTATTACTATCTTTGATAATAATTGATTTAAAACTTCAAATTTCAAATTTAAAATATAACCAATCGAAATTACATTTTATACTTGTAGAATGTGAATTAAATAAAAAAATTATAATTTATCAATAATAATATTAAAAAATAGTATATTTATAGGGCTAAATAATCAGTTAAGGTGAGAATCAATTTCAAATAATTATTCAAAAACCAAAAATGAATGTTAAAGCACTATATTATTATAAGCGAATATCCCAAATAAAATAAATTTTTGAGATAAGTGAAAATCCTTCTATAAAAATGGAGGTGATATAGAAAAATGAGGAAATATTTCTAAGAAATAAGATAGAAATATACGAAAAAATTGGTTATGAGAAAAAGTTAGAATGTAAAAGAAATTAATATAACTATATTTGAAATATGAAAAAAATAAAATTATAAAGGCACATAAATTGGATTTAAAACGGAAATAGTAACAATAATCAAAAAATATGAAGTTTACAAGATAGAAAATGGACAGGATACAAATAAAAAAATTATTTTTGTTACAATTTTAATTTTGGAAACATAAAAATCGTTTTTTTTCATTTAACAAAAAATAAATAAATAAAGCATCTATTATTAAGGATTTACTTTTTTGTATATAATTTTGAATGAAAGACAAAATATAAAAAAAATTATCCTCATAAATAAAATCTTTATTAAGCGTATAAAAATTGAGGCGATACTGGGAACGATGAAAGAAAAGCAAATATATCAATCTAGGTAGTTAAAATTAATTTTTTTGATGAAATATAGGTTATATAAGCAAAAATAGGATCAGGATATATAAAAAATTCTGGATAACTAAGAATAAATTCTATCAAATCTATATATTTATGACTAATATTAGCTTCTATTCAAAGATTATTAAAATTATATGCTAAAAATGAAACCGAGAAAAGCTTATAAATTTGCAGTAAAAAAATAGAAACTAGGGGGAAATATGGCTAAAAAAATTAAAAACATTGGTTATCATAAGCTTTTAAAAGCTTAAACTATGAAATATATTGGATGATTAAAAATATATAGCATTAATATTTAAATAAAATATCTTTAAAAAAAATCGACAATTAAAGATTTCTTTTTTTACATGTGATAGTTTTACATAAAAAACGAAAAAAAAAACCGAGATCGCAAAAAAATATAGAGTATTAAGAAGAGATGTTCTTATTTTGTGCCAGTTATCTCCGATCATATACATAAATTCTTTAAAAAAAAATTTAGAAACATTAATTTTTTTATATTAAATAATGAAATTAAGAGATCTTGTATATAAAATCTGGAAAAATAGGTAAAATATTTATAACCCAAATAGAAATAGTAAATAACCAAAATTAAATGGTTGTGGTGTGGGGAGATTAATTATGCATATTTAATAAAGTTATCTTAGAATATATAGAATTTTAGTCTAAAAACTGAATATATTATGTAATTTGAAGAAATAAAATCAAATATAAAAGCTTATTTTAATTCAATCTAGCTGCCTCAAACTCGTTTAACGTAATAAAGAGAAGAAAAATAAATCATATTCAATAAGTTGAATCTTAGAAAGATTTAATTGCACTTAAAAGCAAAAAATGACTCCTAAGTTACCAATGATAATTAATACTTGTAAAAAAAAAGAAAATAATCATTAAAAATTGATTTTCAGTAAAAAAATGTACTTAGAAAGATGAGTATATCAAAAATTAAATTTTATAAATCAATTTTTTGTGCAAGAACTATATTGAATGGAATAAATTATAAATATTTAAAACACAAAAAAGGTAAAACAGGAAAGTAAATATAATAAAGTGAATTATATTTTGATCCTAAGTCTCGTATAAAAAAAGCGTGTTTTTATGACTTTTAAGTAATTATTAAAAAACCTGAAAATATAAGTATACATAAATATGGCACATAATCAAATTTAAATAAAATAAGGAATTTCAGAGGCATCTATAAAAATTAAAAAGACACTTTGCATTAAAATTTTTGAAAATTTATATAAAGTGGATAATAGACAAGTTTATCAAATAAACTGATATTATTGTATAGTTTTTTTTACTAAAAAAATCAATAAAATTATCTAATAAAAAAAGAGTATGATATTACACAGTTTATATATTTAAAGAGAAAATGGAAAGTATATGCAAATAAATAATTCAAAAAATTAAAAAAAATTGATAAGAAAATATCCACACTAGATGTATTTAATATTATAGCAAATAATTATAAATGAAAATATTCAATGACAGATTAAAGTGTTTATTGTATTTAATACCCATTTAAAAATAAATAAATTAATTTAGTAAAATCCTGGAAAATATATTTTAGAAAATATCTTGGTTTTAAATCAAGTATATAAAATAAAAAAAATCTTCCATATTATTTGCATCTTTTTAAATTAAACATTAAATGTTTTTAGGTTTTTTATTTGAAAATAAAATAACTTAGACTACAAAGTCTTTGAAAAATTATTTCTGCAGATTAGTTAGAATAATAAATAGTAAAATTGTTAAAATATTTTCATGTGAAAATCGAATCATGGAATGCATTAATAAACAAATTATATGATTAAACCGTTTTGTGTAGAAAAAAAAGGATAAAATAGAATGGCTGCAAAAAAAAAAAAACTGAAAAAAAATTATTAGCTAATTTAATAAATAAATAGTCCTGAAAAAATAATATGAATGTTTCTAAAATTAATCATAATTAATTATTGTAATTATAATCAAGATTTTTTACAAGTTAATTAAATAAAGAAAAAAATATAGAAAATAATCCATCTAGATAGCAAATAAATAGAATACAAAATTTCCCAAATAATATAGGTAAGATAATAAATAAATTATATTATATCCTAATTATAAAAACTTAGGTGAATAATGAGATCCAATCTGTTAATCTCTAGGATATAAGAAATAGTCAAAGCTATGAAAGAGATTAAAAAACAGGATTAATTAACTAGTTAGAAGAAAATTGATAAACCGATTGATAAAATCCCTAAAAATAATCACCTGTACATAAATAAGCGCTCATACTAGTTTAAATAAAAAATAAAACATCAAAGTTAAACGTGGTCGACAAAAAAATTTTTTAATTTTTTTCTCGAGAGTACTGATAAAAATAAATAATCAAGAATTTTATCAATTCCAAATTTTCCATCAATAATAAAAAAATGATTCAGAATGATACATTTAATTAAATCAAGTCAAAGAATTATAATTAATATTATTTATGATATTATTAACTATGGGATTTTCTATTTAATAAAGGGATTAAATAAAATGGAAATTTATATTCTAAAAGGAAAATAAATAAAATATATTATAAATATTCAATTAATAATATTAGTATCTATTATTACATATTTTAATGCTTATTATTGGTTTAAATTATAATTATATAGTAAGTATTTTCTTCTTTTATATTTTAATTTACTTTTAAACTTATTTACATAATTAAATAAATTTAACAACCCCCATACTGCAAAAAAAAATAGATAAAACTGTATAACTTTCCTAAAAAAAATTTAAAAATGGTAAAAAAAAACATTATTATTTAAAAACTGGGTTTAATTAAACATGAAAGTAACATTTGATTCCACAATGAAAAGATTAAAATTTTGGCGCTTGTTATATCACTTACAGCAAAAAAATATTTTAAGTAAAACTTTTATAGGTAAAGCTAAAATCGTTTTAAGAAAATTTTTTATGATAGCTAAATAGTATTATTAAAAATATGAGAATATTTGATAAAATTTACCTTTAAATTTCATCGATAAAAAATATTCAAATAATACAGATCAAATAAATAAACAACATTTTTTTTTTAATATAAGAATTACTGATATATAATTCACTGAAATTATCTTGTTAAATTTATAAGGGATTTTAGACGCTAAAAAAATTATATATAAGATTAAAACCAAAATTATATTCAATAAACAATGAAATTGATATAAATAGATCAAGAAACGGTGTGAGTGATTGTATATGTAAGCGTGAAAAATAGTCTGAATCTAGGGGTGAAAATATAAATTAGATAAAAAATATCATGATTGAAAATATTCTCAAAATAGATAAAAAAAAAAGTTTCGGAAATAAAAATAGGAGATAAAGAGAGTTTCTTACCCTTAGACGAAATTTCGATTTTTAAAGAATGGGTTTATGATTAAATAAAGCTAAATAGAATAACAATATCGCATATAGATTTTTCTGGAGAAAGTTAAAATTATACAGTAGCAAAAACAATAAAATTATTAGTAAGCAAAAATAATCAGGAGTAAAAGGGTTTATTAATGTATTAGAATAATTTTTAATTTTATTGGGTATAGAAAAAATATCAAATATAGAAGTTTAATCATAAATATATTATTAAATAAAAAGTTTTTAGAAGTAGATTATTGGAATTTTGAAGAAAATTTTTAGTAAAAAGTATCTTATCTTGTCGAAGTTACGATATGTACCCAAATTTTCACCTATTTAATTTTTTTTTTCGGTACCAAAAAAATAAATTTAGCCATTTTTGCGACGAAAGAAAAAATAAGGTGACACAAACACATTGACTAAAAAATATAAATTGTGATATAATTCTATTTTAAGAAAAAGCTCACAAAATTTTTTATTCAAAAAATGGTTCTAAGAAAAACATGCAAAAATAAGGATTGGAAAAAATTCACATTAATCCAATTTATTGTATTATAATAAATTAAAAGCGATAGAAATTATAGATCAAATATAAAAGGCTGTTTTTCCACTTATTAATTACCAAAATAAAAGAAATTTTTTTTTTTAAACACAACTATTAAATATAAAAAAGTTTATAGAGAAAGTTTTGTAGAATTTATAAAAATTTTTTTTTATAAAAAACTAAAAATAATAGATATAAAATTCCAGAGAATAAATTGTTTAGTAAGCTTTTTCATTAGCAGCCTATTTATAAAATAAATCAGGATAAATTATAGACAATTTATTTAATGCTAACAGTAGAATAATCAGATATAAAGCCAAATCAATTATCTTTGTTAGAATTGGAAAAAAATAGAATAATGATGAATATGTTAATAAAACAAATAATATAAATATAAATATAAATATCGAGAAATACAATTAGATAATATAAGATAAAAAGATATTAGAATATGATTTTAAAAAAACGAGTAAAGATTACCAGATATTATTTGAAAATTTTTATAAATGCCTGTGATGTTACTAAACTTAGTATTTTTTGAATGCTTACGGGTTAATATTCGATTCTAAAATTTAATTAACATCGGATAATATCTAGGAGCTTCAATAAATTAATTTAAACTCAATTAATGGTACATAAAAATCAGTTATATTAGTTAAATTTACTGATTTAGATAAATATATAATAAGAAATTTATATGAAAAATGTAAAAAAAATATGATTTTTTTGAATTTAGTCACAATTTTTGTTAAAAAAAATAAAATAAAAAAATTTATTGAGTGATATGGACTAGAAGCTTAAAATTTTAATGTTCTAAATTCATATAATCATTTTTGTAAAATTAGAGCTTTATATACACCGTATAAGATGTATATTCTGAGAGAAAAAGTAAAATGATCATTCTAAAATTGAATTCAATTTTATTCTTTGTTTGAAATGCTTATATTTATGAATATAGATTTGAAAAATCAATTATAAGATAAACGGCCTATAAATTTGAGAAATATCGAATTCGAACAATAAAATCGTGATTTTTTAATTAGCGAGGGTGTTAAGACTAGAATATTGGACCTATAATTTTTATTGATACTAATACTAATACTAATATCAAAGAAATAAAGGCATAAAGTAGGTAAAAAAGTAATATAAGACCTTTTATACATTCTGAAAACGTTTTCAGTCAAGTCATTCTATTTGATACTGCCATTTCTGGATAAAATGATCAAAAGTAAAAACCGCAGCTGTTATGAATAATGAGGCTCTAAAAATGAGTTTTTTTACAGGGCAGTCGAGAAAAATTAACTATAGAAAAATATAGTAAGCCAATTATTGTTCAATAATATATATTAATAATTTTTATTAAAAATCATTAGGCAAAAAAAAGAGATGAATTATTTCAAAAGTAGCAGCTTTTATAACAGATTTTTAAAATTATTTCTAATAAATAGATGCGTATTCCAAGATATGGCAGAGAAAACAACCTTATTTTATTATAATATTTGCTAGTCTAATAATAACTATAATCATATTTTAATGTCTAGAAATATGCGATTGTTTATTTATCATTTTTCAAAAATTAATATGAGGCTCAGAAGCTCTGAAAAATTTGCTTTGATGAACCAAACAAGTAAAAAAAAAAGATAAAATAGCTCGAGATGATTATATTGGCAGATAAAGGTTTATATTCAAGTATGAACTAAATATCCTTTTTGTGAAATAATTTAGTTATTTTATTTTTAATCCCAACATTAAATAATTCAATTTCTGAATAAATATTATATTTTTGATGTAATTGAAATCAAAAATTAATTTTATTATGTATTATAAAAAAGTAGTAATATATCCCATATGGCTGAGTAATATTAAATTTAATGATATATATATATATTATACGAGAGATTTTTTCGAGGAAATGGTTTCGATATGAATTTTCATATTCATAAAATTTAGTACATTTTTATATCTGATAAAAAATCTTCATCGATCAATTTTTTTTTTGGGTTACATTAGCAAATAAATTTTCAAGAAAAAAAGATGCGCTCCTTTTTAGAGTCGCTCATATTTTAAACTGATTATAGATTGAAGCATTTATCGTTCTTAATTTAAGAAAATTTCAATAAAAGATATTTCAATACAAAATTTATAACTATGCTTAGTGATAAAATAAAATTCCAAAGTTATCATTTAAAGTATCGATTAGTTTATAATAAAAAAAATTTTGAAGGTCATAAAAAGGTGTTTTTTTTTTGCTATTTGATATATTTTATTATAAAGCTTATAGAAAATTTTATATTAACTTAATAGTTTAATTCAGAGCACTTAATCATAGGATGTATTATCATGCTACGAATTGTAATTCTTATACAAGTCAGTATCCTAGATTAGTTAAAAATGTTATATTTTTAAAATTTAAATATAAAGCGACATTCAAAAAATAAAAAACTTAATCCTAGTTAAATTTTATATTAGTTAATTTATAAAATATTTACATTAAAAGCGAATTCGCTTGGCTTATAATTTTATACACTCTGTTATATAAATTGACAGCATCAGCCATAATTATTGTCTATATTCAAAAATTAAAGGTCTAATATTCTCGAGCTAGTAATTTAGCCAAAAAAGGCAATATTTCATTACACTAAAAAAAAGGTTTACTATTGTTTGTTAATATTATTGCATTAAAGGAAATTAGCAGTTTATGATTTATGGTTTATGGTTTATTGATTGATTGATTGATTAATTAATTATTTTAGCTTTGTTATTTTACTTAGCGCTAATAAGGGCAACCTCTTGAAAGCATTTCGTGATAAAAAAAAAGTCAAAAAAAATTAGTTTAAAGTAAATATAAAGTAATTAAGATTCGTTGAGTCAGAGAAAAACAAAAAAAAATAGCTGCAGCCTCGTCAAAAAAACGCAGTTATAATTTTTACTATAGTTAGTTATGAAATGTTCACTTACGCGCATAAATAAGTTTATACCTTATTGCTATTTTTTTATATGTATAAAACGCATGTTTTTATTGGAGCGATTTTGCTGCTGGTTAGTTTTTTTTAATCTAAAAATATGTATACTTAAACTGATGACTGATATAGAAACTTCATCTCTTGTGACAGGTAAAAGTAAGGTTTGCAAATTATAATGAAAAAATGAAATAAAACAGAATTTATCGTCAATATAGGCAAAAAAAATCAAAAAAAAAAACTGCCCTAAAGATGAGTTTTCGATAAAATTTTGTTAGCCGTAGCAGATTTGTTATAGTACTTTCAACTATGAGAATTAATGTAGAGCGTAAGTACCTGTTAAAAGACGTATCGAAAATGCATAATGATGCAGCACAAAAGTTATTGGTCTGAGAGGAATCCTTGCTATAAAAATTTATGCGAAAGCCATACTATTAAATAGCAATTAATAAATCAGTGAAATGTGATAGGATCACGACTTTAGAAACTCAAGTGCATTTAGCCACCCATTTTATTCAGTAGGCCTGAACTATACTTTTCTGTATTCAAACTAGATTACTTTTCTATGAAACAGAATAATATTTTCAACAAAATAAATCGCTTTTAAATATACTATTTCAAATTGAAATAAAAATAAACAAAGTACCTTATATATCTTTAAATTTTGTAAAAATCTAAATACTCTGTTTACAGTTTTTTAATGCTCAAAGCTAGATATAATGACGAGCGATTTAAATCACGGCGAAAGCACAGTCTTCAGTATAGATTGTAATTCGGATAACGAAGCAGGTATCAGGAAATAATAATATTATTTCAAAAATAATTAATTCTATATTTATTTTTAGAAAAAAAAAACAATCTAGTAAAAACTTTCCTCTGTGTATTTTTTATAATAGTCGAAATAGATACTAGGAGAAAAAGGGTCAAAAAAATAGATGATTTCTCTCCTGATTTTACAGTTAGTGGTGAAAGCTCAAAAAATTCGCATGATTTGATTTACTCAAATTTTGCATCGACTCTTGATGTCTACACCACAGATAAATCTATTTCGCAAAAGTTTATTTTCACAAAAGCGTTTACAAAAGTTGAAAGCTTAAAAAGCGTTATAAGCATTTTTTGCTGCTTCTCGGAAGAAACAGATTTTTTAATCAAATCCTTAGTTGATTCGATTGACGTGTTTAAGACACCATTTTATTTGGTCGATAATGAATGGATAAATCAATTAGAAGTACATCTATTTGAATCTAATGATCTTGGAATTTACCCAAAAGAATCTTCATTTATGGAAATTTCTAAAATTAACCAATTTCATGGGCTTAGTACAAAAAATATAATGAAGAAATTTAAGGATGTTATTGAAACAGGTTCAAAATCAATTGAGAATATAGGCTTAATTGATCACACATCCTGGGAGATTTTAATTGAAAAGTAATTTTATTTAACGATTTTTTTATTTATTTTAATTTACTAATCATCTACTAATATTTCCATAATTTTACAGATTTGGTTTAGAAGGGCCTATTTTCATGACTAAATTAACTGTAGACAACTCGATTTATATTCCTCTACTTAACCTAAAAGAAGTTACAATATCAGCGCCAAATGATTCTATGATCTCAATTTTAGAAGCAGATATTCATCAAAATGCACTCAAAATAGATTTTTCAAATCTTTTCTACGATTTAGAAACTTTGTCTTCACGAAGTGCTGATTCTATACCACCTTCTTACATTGATGTTACTCTTGAGAATGTTTTAAATCTATTTAATTCTTTTGATGGCCAATACGCTTACCATAGCTGCGACAATCATACAGATCCAACTACAGAAATTAGCGATAATAATATCTTTTTTCCCAGCCAAGGCCAATCAAGCCAAATAGACAATTTTCGCCAAGATGAATATAATTCAATTTACCGCGATTCTTTTTTTACGGAAAAAAATAGCTCTCTAGCAGATGAACTGTATAGCAAACTCGAGGTAATTTCTAACAACGCTTCTTTCGATTCTCAGTATCAAAAACTAAATTCATCAAATTCTAACAAATCAGATTTATCTTTTTCTGGCGGTTACGAATGTATTGTTAATAATGTCGAATTAGATCCTGAGCAGGATTTAATGGGATCGGATAATGATGCAGATATCTGGAGTAGCTTGGCCGGGAATTTAATTTTAAATTCTGACACCGAAACTGAAATTGAAAATAATTACGAAAGCACAAATGTTAACTCACTAAAATCTAGCGGTAATAATTCTTTTTCGGGTAGCTATTCAAAATCAAATACCATTAATGAGCTTTCTCCATCTCCACTTCACACCCCTTTACACGATGTAATACCAAGTGTAGGTGTGTGCGGGCTTGTTAACTTGGGAAACACTTGTTTTATGAATTCATCTTTTCAATGCCTCAGCAATACTTGGCAATTAACTGAATATTTTCTATCAGAAACATTCACCCAAGAAATAAACAAAGAAAATAATTTAGGTACTCGTGGTTCTCTTGCAACTGCCTACGGCTATTTACTTAGCGAACTTTGGAAAGGAAGCTCTCGCTCATACGCGCCAAGAGACATAAAAAGAATCGTAGGGCGATTTGCTCAACAGTTTGCTGGATACCAGCAACAAGATGCACCAGAGTTTTTATCATTCTTTCTAGATGGTCTACACGAAGATTTAAACCGCATTTATGACAAACCTTACATTGAAATACCTGATTCAAACAATAGGCCAGATTCAGTAGTTGCTGACGAGCAGTGGGAAATTTACAAAAAAAGGAATGACAGCGTTATTGTGGATCTATTCCAGGGTCAGCTAAAAAGCGCCCTAACCTGCCCTGTATGTAACCGAAAAAGCGTCACGTTTGATCCTTTTATGTATATGACGCTTCTTCTACCAACTAATAAGTTTACTAGTTTTAAGATTTTGTTTATTCCACCAGATTCTAACTATCGCCCGACAAAGGTATCTAATCATTTCCTTTTATTACATTCACATTCATCTTTCTGTATATCGTTTTAATTTCATAATCTAATTTTAAAATTTTTTTAGATGAACCTTACTGTTCATAAAAATAGTTCTATTATAGACGTAAAAAAGGTAATATCGCAAGTAACTAGCAGCAACTTTGAAGAAATATTAATTTGCGAAGTTTATATGGGCAGAATATACAGAATTTTAGACGACAGCGAGCCCATATCTGAGCTAGACCAAGATGAAAATTTTTGCGCGTACATTTTACCATTTAGTGTATCCAAGTCTATCCCACAAGATAAAGTAGCAGTTAAATTTTTATTTTCAGAATCAAAATCAAAACCTGAGAACGTGCCAATAAGTATGATTAACAGACATAATACTCCGAAGCTTTTAGGACTACCCATTGTTAAAACCTTGACACAGGACCCTTCATTTAAAACACTTGATGGTAGCGAGGGTATTATAATCAAGCTTGGTACTATTTATATTGAGCTGGCAAAATCTATAAGCCAATTCGTTAACCCTGAAACAGCTCAGTTATTCAGCAATCTTGTCGAATTTATCGAATCTCTACTGAGTACTTCGAATCAAGTAGATGACTCATCTAATGACTTTGATTATGCTAACTCTGAGCTTAATAACATATTTAGTTTAATATCAAAAACAATAACTATTAGAATAAAAAAATCCGAGAAATTTAAGAATCCAGGGCCGAGTTTTCTAAACGCTGGTGTTGGGCGAAAATTGGGTGATATTGGTCACTCATATTCTAGCCCAGCTATAATGAACTCACAGCAAGCTAAAGATGGGTATTCAAAGGCTAATAACAAGCCAACTCAAAAAACTATGTTCAGAATTTTTGAAAAACCGATTAATATCCTTAACACTGAGCTAGTTCATGGGAGAAAAATCGAAGATATAGTTGCACCAAATACGGATCCAGAGACCATGAATAATTCAAACTCTGAAGTTCAAGGGAAAGCCGAATCAATTGAAATAGACGAAACTGCGTCTTCGATTGATTCTACTGATACCAACCGATCTAATGAGCCGCCTGAGCTACCTGGGCTAATCAATATCTCCACCCAAGATAGCGAAGAAGCTGTAACAAGCTTAAAAAGTACTTACATTAATAACTTATCAATTATAAACAAACTTGTTTCGATAAATAATGGTGACATTTTATTGTTCGAGTGGTGTGAAGAAGAGTTTTCCGAATTGATTAATGTGACTCAAAAGCTAAGAAATGACTCTGAAGACAGTAGTATCAACTTTGAAACTTCTTTGAATGACTTTTTTGAGTGGATCTACTTCCCAAAATTTGAAGCGTCTTTAGACCCATCAGATAACGCTTCCAATGAATCTATTAATGTTGAGTCAAAAAATATACTCAATACTGGTAAACTTATTTACAAATTACCTTTGGTACCATTAGTTTCGGTCTTGGATTTAGAAAAGTGGAAGTGTATCATAAACTATAGAGATACTACTAATAGCCTTTATTCCCAGCCCGATAAATCCAAGCCTGTTACTCTATACGATTGCTTTAATGAATTTGTTACCGAAGAACAGCTTGGCGAGCAAGATTCATGGTACTGTTCTGAGTGCAAAGAATTTAGGCAAGCTACTAAAAAATTAGATTTATGGCGTTTACCAGAAATTTTGGTAATACATCTAAAAAGATTTGACCACTCAAGACAATGGAGTAACAAGATCAATACCTTAGTTGACTTTCCGCTTGAGGGCCTTGACCTATCTGAATTCTTTTTAGCACAAAAATCTGAAAACACAGATGGTGGCGATGGTACTAGATTAAATCCGCCTATTTATGATCTATACGCAACTTCGAATCATTTTGGCGGCTTAGGAGGAGGTCATTACACTGCATTCGCTCGTCATCCTGTAAATAACAATTGGTATGACTACAATGACTCTTCTGTTACGCTTATTAATGACCCGTCTTCAGAAGTAGTTAGTAGCTCTGCTTATGTGCTCTTTTATAGACTAAGAACCAAATCTTTTAGCAATAATGACAACCCCAGTGACTCAAACTCTTTAAGTCTCTGGTCTGTTTCTAATGATAGCTTTAAAGTGGATGCTCCGTATTGCTGGCCGTCAGATTCAATGATCAAATTCAATACTCCTGCCACAAACAAAATAGCTAAACTGATTATAGAATCAAAAGATAAGATCATCTCCAACAAACAAGAGTCATTAACACAGCAACAGTCACTTTCTATAAACAACCAAATTTCTCTCAACAATTTAAGCTCTAGCAATTTTGATAATACCAGTATTTTTAATACCGATATTAACGACCGTTCTGGAGAAATTTCTCCTGAATTTTCAAAAAATTCATTCCGCAGTAAAAGTGAATTACTTGGATGGGTTAAAGGAACTGGTGACCCTGATAGCTTTGAGATCTTTGGTAAAGATACTAATTTCATTGCAAATACTCAAACCGTAAAACCAAGATGTTTGGATCCTGAGTTTAAACTCACTAACTCGTCACCTTTAAATGAAAACCCTTGCGTTGGTATCTACCAAAATAGCCAAGTTCATGCAGAAAACTTAAAAAGCAACGACCACTCACCACAAAACGTTGAACGTGAAGAATATGTAAAGTCTATAATGGATACACTCGAGCAGGCTATACCAATTAAAAGAACCGAGTCAAGCATATCTGTTGACATTGAACTTCAATCTTCATATTTGAAACAAAACATCCATTCTCCGATTTCTCCTTTATTTGACGTTGGATCTAGAAATATGTCAAGCGTCTCCAAAAGTGCTGGGGATGATTACAATCCATTATTTAGCTACCCAGGTAGTAGCTCACTTCCTAGAACACGTACTCATTTAGACTCTAAGATCTTATCGAGGTCAGTTTCTAGAACTCAAAGCTCCTTATACCTTGAAGCAGCGACTTTTATTCTAACATCCGAAAATTCAAAATCTAAAATCGCTGATCGGGAAACCGGTGAAAATAAATAATCTGAATAAATTGATTGATACCCTTTTTTTAATTTTTTCCACACCTTTTTTAGCGTCTATAAAGCGCTTTAAATTTATCTTGATCAGAATAAAATGCTAATACAAGATAGATAAACAAAAATTTAAACAATAGTTCAATTTACCAAAAGTAATTAATTTTGGAAATAGATTCCTTATAAAATAGTAATTCTTTATAAAACAGCAAGTTTTTTTTTTTTAGAACTCATTCTCATTATTCTCTAATTCCTCTTCAACATCTCATAGCTCACTCCTTTCCCTTTATTTTAAACCCATATCGCTTCTATAAGACTCATCTAAAGAATATTTTTAACTATAAGAGTAAACAGAAAATTTTCAATGGTGTTGTTTTTAGTTACGCAATTGATTTATTTATTTGTTACTTAACCCTTTCCCGTCCAACACTCTTTAAAAAAATCGATTTTATGATTCGTTTGTGATTTAATATCAGGTTTATTATTTGTCGATATTTTAAAATATACCAATATTTCTTAAAGCCTCGGAATTAAAGTAATTTAATTGAAATCTTTTGGCTATGTCTGGCGGGTCAAAAATAGTCTACCGTCCGGGAAAGGGTTAAATCTTTTTGTTTTCTATATTCAGATAAACCTCTGAGTAAGCAACAGGTATTTTTGCCCTATTTTGGTCCAAATACTCTCTCAGATGGGAGATTCTGAACGAAGAGAGCACTTTGTTGCAGTTTAATGTTATTGGCCTGTATATGCGCTTATTATAAGTATTATTGGCGGAGCAAAAAAGGCATTTTGATTTTTCCATTTATTCGTTTCAATATAAAATTTTTATTTGCTAAAAAGGTAAATTATTCTACTCATTGGCCGTTTATTTTTTATGCGATTTTATATACTGAAACTCTTTTCACTATAAAATGACCTCTTCATAAAGAAATGCCCAGATAGCAATTTGCCATTTGGGAGATTCTGGGCGAAGAGAGCACTTTGTCGCAGTTTAATTTTATTGGCTTGATCATTCTTAAATATTAAACATTATTCGGTGACACTCTCTGATTTTTCCATTAGTTTGAGTGATTTATAAAGTATTATTTGCTAAAAAGATATTGATTTTATTTACTGGATAATAATTAAATATGAAATTCCACACACTTTAACACATTACAGTATAAAACGACTCCTTCATAAAGAATCTACCATTTTAGAGGTTTTTTAACCATAAAAATAGCAAGCAAGGAACCAGTTACTAATTAACAATAAAAATGAGCTAAAATCTAGAAATCTAAATATATTAATTTAATTGGCTTATTTTTTTTAATAAGAAGTATAACTTTATTCGAAAAGTTAGATGCTTTAGTTTCAATTTTAGAAATTGCATTTTGGATCATTTTACAGTCATTAAAAAGTAACTGCGAATTGCCTTCTCAGAGTGAAATTGATAATAGGCCAGATTATTTGCAATAAAAATAGCCAATTGACGAATAAAATTTACAAAGACTTCCTAATTTTATAAAATTAGCCTATAAAATCGCTACAATAAAAATGGGGTATACTTCAAACAACAAATCAAAATTTCTTCGATTTAAAATTCATTAAGTTGCCTCCTTAGAGGGTTGCCATATTAGAGGTTATACTGTATTTAATCCACTATCCAAAAAAAAGGTTTTAAGCAGAGAGCTCCATTAAATTAAATTTATTTTTTGGTCTTAGTTTCTTTCTAGCTTTTAAAAGACAAAATTAGGAATTAATCGCACAGATGGTTTATAAAAAAATCATTGTTACCGATTCTGAGAGTAATTCCACTTTAAAAAAGTTTGTATTCAAGAATCTTCGCGATATTCTCCCTTCAAGAAGTGATCTGTCTGATGCTTTAAAAAGTAAAATCATACTTATAAATGGAAAAATTTGCAATGATAATCAAATCCTCAATGCTGGCGATGAAGTGACTTGTAAATTTAGAAAAGCAGATTATATTAAGAAAAAACTCCTAAATCTAGGCGTAAAACTTGTCTATCAAAGCCCCTTTTTCTGCGATTCAAAAAATGCCGCTGTTAGTGAAGAAAAATCAATAAAATATTTGAATCAGATAATAGTATTGTATAAGCCTGCAGGTGTTGCAATACCTGATATTCAAAAGTATGCTTACTCCTTTTCCGATTTTATTGATTGTGATAACGAAAACGAAAATGTTGATCTGGAAAAAAAAGATTTAGATTACGATTTAGATTTCTCCAATTCTGATTATATAGACCCTAAAAGTGATTTGGGATTGCAAGATTTTATTAAAAATTCTTTGATTACTAGAGCTGCCCATGCTGCAAAAGGGTTCGTAGTAGTTAACCAAATGGAAAAAGCTTCTTGTGGATTAGTAATAAATTATACAAATTTTACCACTTTAACACATTTATTAATTTCTACCCTTTTATTTATAAATTTACCAGGTACTAATCGCCTGTGGTGATAAATTTATTTCCTTTATAGACTCAATGTTGAAAAACGGAAATTTAATTTTTGATTACCAATGCATTTGCCACGGCGATTTAGACAAGCTATTAAAAAATAGCGGCGATATAATCGATTCTTCAGACGAGAATTCTAAAGAAATTTCATTTGTAACTCGAGCTCCTGAAAAAAGGTCTTTTTTTAATCTTTCACCCCAAATGAAATAATTTATGTTTACTATTTTACCTGACTTTCATACTTTATTTTTTTTATTTAATGCAGAGCTGATTTTAACAACTGGGAAATGAGAGCAGGATTAGAAAATGATAGTTACAAAAACTTGCGCTTTAATAAAATTGATGTTACCCCAAGTCTGCAATCTGGGAAAATCAGCAACGTAAGCATTTCTGTAAGAAAATGCTTCGCTGGAGGTTTAATAATTCGAAAATATTTGTCTGAAATCGGATACCCTATAGTCGGAAATAGCAAACATGTTAAAAAGCTCAAAAACAGTTCAGATAAAGGACTATTTTTAACCCTCCACCGTATTCGGTTTTTAGAATCATTTTCTCCAAAATTATTTGACCTTGAATTTAACTGCGATATTCCCCCAAAATTCATCAGCACACTTGAAAGAGAAGAAAATTTTTACAATAAAAAATTGGAGAGATCAAGAATCGAATTTGAATCTTCTTTAAAAGATAGAGATGTTACAAATGAGGATAAGTTAATTGACTTCAATCCCTCGCACAACAAGCCATTAGCATACATAACTAATCACAAGGTTTGTGTTTTAGCAAGATTTATAACTCTCTTTAATTGGCTCTTATTATCTTACTAATTTCTTTTACTTTGATTCTTATGTTATTAATGGGCTCTCCCTAGGAGTTCTGTGGATATATGTTTTATGTAACTGAAGAAACTTTAATTCCAAGAATAAGTACAGAGATATTGGTCAAAGCTTCGAATGAAGTTTTAGCATCACTTTCGCAAACCCACATCAAAAATTCTAACCTGTTTAAGAATAAAAATTTGACTGCTTCTAGTATGAAAGTACTGGATTTAGGAACAGGTACAGGATGTGTTTTGCAATCAATAGTGATGAAAAACCGAAATTCTTTTGATATTTTTGGCGCTGGTATTGATATAAGTACCGATGCACTACATGTGGCTAAAAAAAATGCCAAAGAGTTTGGACTTGAAACAAAAACTTTCTATATTAGAGACGAGTTTTCTAGCTTTGGAAATAATGAAGAGCTACTCGATTTAGGACCATTTGATTTAGTTGTTTGTAACCCGCCATACATTTCTCTTGATAAAAAGAAAAAGCTAAATTTTTCCACGAGAGAGTATGAGCCTGATGTGGCGTTATATGCAAATAATAACGGATATGAATTTTATGAACAAATATACAATAGCATTGAAAATTTGTATCTAGAACAGAGCTCTAAAAAATTTTTGGCAGAAAATTTTGCTCTAATCTTTGAGGTTGGAAAGGGGATGGTTGATGATGTAATTAGTCTGTTTAAAGGCTATCAGGTTATAGGTAAATGGACTGATGATCAAAAGAATATTAGATGCGTCGGATTTTCAAAAAACATCAAGTCATTGGTATAGGCTAAAATTCTTTTATCAAAAGGTTTCAGTTTAAAAAATACTGAATATTATTTTATTATTGGCACGTGCAATATCTATAATAAATTCATAAGAAATAATAATCATTTTTGTATTGAATTTTATTTTTTTTAGCCCAGTTTTTTTAATGCAACTTAATAGGACGTTTCTTTTATTTACATTTTATAATTAGCATATTTATTATAATAAATTAATAAATTTCAGTCATATATAAATATATACACGGGGGATTCTGAGCGATGAGTGCGCCTTGTTACAGCTTAATGATATTTACCAAAGATTCTAAATATATTCAAATCGTTGGCTGAAGTGAAAAGGCATTTCATTTTTATATTTATCCATTTTGTTTTGATATTTCTATTTCCTAATAAATAGATATAGTTTTTTTTTATTAGGTAATAATTGGGTAAGTTATTTTATACAATGTAAAACAAAATACTATCAAGCGCCTCTTTCATAAAGAGTCTCATATTTAGTTTTATTTCTTAAATCTTATTTGCTGAGCTTAACGAAAAAACACATTTTCGATACTATTTCATCTCAATGTAATAACCTTATTATAGCCACTGTTGTGTAACATCTGTTTAGATTTTACTCTTCAAATAAAGTTCACAACTATAAAATTTTTCATAAATTTAGATGTATTATCTTTTTTATATTAGTTCACTATATAGATGTTAATGCTTTATTGATGATAAATATGAAGACTATTAAAGTAATTGAAGAATATAAATATTTTTTCCTGATATAAAATAACTGTGTGATTAAAAAAATTTTTTTTTGACGTGTAAAATAGCACATTCTAAAATGCGAAATAAATGGTTATCTCTTTTTTTTGATGAAAAAAAATAACGTGCTAAAGCTCATCCAGGAATAGTAAAAAAAAAATTTTTTATTTTTTTGGGCTGTTTTGAAAGAATCTTTGGCGAGTGATTAAAGACTCTTCATTTATGCGAGCTTTTTTTCTAGCTAAATTTTGGTCTACAGATATATCAAAAATCTTGCCAGATCCTAAGCCACCTCTAGCATGATTATATGAAACTGGTATGGGAGCAGTAGTGCCATTTTGAGAACTTCCGAGACCAGTACCCTTTTTCCAGCCCATACTTGTAAGAAGTTTATATCCTTTGTTATCTGTGCTTAGGTGTGACTGCGTTGTATTTTGATGTAAATGGTTTTGATCGTTTTCTGTAAAGCTTCCAGATAAAGAATTAGAGTTTGAGATAGGAAAATTATAGTCATAAACGCTTGGTGCGGAAGTGTGAACTCTTCTAACATGAGCTCGATCAATGTAGGAACTAGAGTTATTATTTGCTAGTTGATTTCCTTTATTACAAACTGAGTTTGATTTATACTTGTTTTTAAGTCTATGTAGTTCTTCTCTTCGGATTGATTCTGGGGATAAGGCGTAGCTTTTTGATTTATTAGTTGAATCTACACATGTAATATTGCTTTGAAATATTATAGGCTCGCTAGAAATTATTTGAGGTTTTTCGGAAGAGTCAGAGTTTTTTGAAAGTGAGCAATTAGAACAAGGTAAGCCGGAATGAATATGGACTTTAAATGCAGAACTTCCTATCGTTATGATATCCATATGAAGTAAACTCGAGGGTTTACTAGACTCCTTTGAATTTGATAGTCTATACTCGTTTAAATAGGTACCTAAAGTTGAACCGCAGTCAACAATGTAAAATCCAGTAGGTATTTCGTCATCTAATATAAAGTAATATGGATTGTTAAATTATAACAGCTAGAAGTGGGAATATAAATGGTGTCTGGGTGGTTTAGATTTTGATTTAAGGACCTATAAAATTCGTAGAATTTTCATTTGAATCGCTAATTTCTCCATCTTCAAGTGAAGAGCAATATCCATTTTTCTTTTTTGACAGGTAGTTCTCATCATTATCGCTTTCGATCTCTTTTGTCTCTTTTGTCTCTTTTGTCTTTTTTGACATTTTTAGTGAGCTATTAGGAGTAAAATTTTGCATCGAAATAATTTTATTTTGATCAATGAAAGAGTGTTTTTGAGCTGGCTCTGGATCAACTTCTAGAATTAAAACCCATAAATTTTGTTAAATGATAGACAGTAAAATAAAAAGATTTAACCGAAAAGCTAAAAGATTTTAAAATTATTAATCTTTGGAAAAAAAGATAAGGGTTAAAGTATGAGAATTGTTATAAAACACTAAGCTAAGATTTTAACTTAATGTTATAATAAGAGCGATCGAATTGGCATATTAAACAATCTAGTACTGACTAAAACCAAATTTTCTGATACTTGAAGTATCGATTATAATATACCTTTGGAATTTGAAGGCTGATCAAAATCAACATATTTAAAGGATTGGATGGAGTTTTCTAGAATGTTGTTATTAGATAAATTAGACTTGTCATGCTCTTCATAATTTGAAATACATTGGTACTCAACTTCACTGGAAAATTTTTTCACTTTAGCTTTTGGGGCTTTATTATTTTTTCTCTCTTTAAAAAATATTTGAGCATGGACCTTTGAAGTATTAATATCATTAACTCGAAGATAATTAGCTAAAGAAGTGTTTTTTTCTCTTCCTATGTAAAGCTCTTTATTTGCGACATCAATGACGTGCCCCTTTTCTAATACGTCTGAGTTGATAACAACCAGTCTCAAAAAATAATCTTCATTAGAATTGCTTTCTGGAACTTTTAAACTATGTAACTCATTTTTACTTTCTTGAATCGGAATGTACGTTTGTGATAATTCATCAAAGTAGGAGAAATATTTGTCGACTGAATCGTACCATATCCCAGTTTCATGGTTATAATAGTACTGTGGATCAGCAGACTGGTAGAAGTTAGCAGGTATTTGATCGTCAATAGAATAAAGAGGATTTATATGATCATGAGTGATTCCTTCCAAAGAGTAATCGTGGATAGTTAAGATCGAATCGTTGGACAGATTTGACAAATTAGATATTTCAGCTTTTAGTTGATCAAGCTTCGTCTGTATATTAGAATCTTCATTATTTTGAAATGAATTAAAGCTTGGAAATGACATTCGTTAATATGGATATTAATTATTGAAAATGAAAAGCTTAAATTGATATTTTTTTTAAAATAGATTTTCTATTAAATTGTTGATTTTGGGTACCACTATATAAAATAGGCGTTTAAGCGTATACAAATAGAATGCTACTAATTTTTTTGTGGTTTGTTGTTAAATGTATTTACTAAGTTTTATAGCCAAAAAATAGATTTTGGGATTAATGAAAAAGTAATCAAAACGAAACTGTATATGAATTGAATAATAAATTTTCGTAATTGGGAATAGCCTTAAAATATGGGATATTTTGAATACATTAAAGGTGTTTTTAAATCATGCAATTCACGCTTTGCAGTACTAAAAACTTAATTTAACTTGTAAATACTGAAATATATTGGCATACTCAATTAAAATAATAAAGAAAATGACCCAATAGAATTCGTTCTTAATTATAGTATAATAATTAACTAGTAATTAAGCCTTACCAGGCTCAACGCTCTAAAACTTAATATAAAGCTATAATTGGATATTCATAATATAATTTAACAGTTATTGGATTTATATATATAAATATCCAATTACTCATTAGATTTTTATACAAATTTAAGATATTGTCATTTAGTTGGGTAAATTTGGTAGCTCAAAAAAAGCCAACCATCCCTGAAATGGTCAATTAAGTTATAACACCTAAATAACCAATAGATTTTTAATATATATTTCTGATATTGGAACTGCATTAAGTACGATTCCAATAGCTCTAACAATAAATGTAAGAATTAATCGAGCTCTTTAGAGCGAAGATTAATTCATATTATACGAGGAGAGGAGACATATTAAGTGTTATCATCTTATTGGATAAAACTAAACCGAAAATCTAAAGCCAATAAAAATAAGTGAATAAAATGAACTAAAAAAATTTTTTATGGTATAGACTGTGAAGTACACGTTAGTGATATCCTTATCATCTTTCGGCAAAGGTAAAATGGGTACGGGTGGGCGGGACTTAATATGTCTCCTCTCCTCGTATAATATGAATTAATCTTCGCTCTAAAGAGCTCGATTAATTCTTACATTATACTTCACAGAGGAGACATATTAAGTTAATCCAGATTAAAAATCGATTCGGTCAAGTTGTTCGAAGGATTTCTTGCGAGTCGATAATAGGTATCAAAGATTGAATAGTCTGACCAAAACGCGTGTGATACTATTTCATCTGATGAT
>LSSN01001988.1:0-17015 GCA_001970855.1 Smittium culicis
GATTTTCATGTTCGACAGGTGCTGGGCGGTCCGGAATGTGCCCATACGCATTTTCCCAATATCCTGAAGGCCCAGCTTCAGGTCCGGGCACATAGCTTGAAGGTCAACCCAGTTGCCTTTTTTGCCTATTTTTCGGTTTACCGCCCACCGGTGGATGACAGACCGGTTATTCTGCCGTTTCCGGTCGACTATCGTGATGATAGTCTAACCGTTTGAAACTTGAGAGCAAAATTTTTTTATCCATCGGGCGCTCCCGGTCACCTATGTGGCCATCCGGGCCTTTATCGAAGCCTTGATGAGGTCGGTGATCCATGTTTTTGAGGTTGGCCATTTGTGGTATGCACGCTCACGGGCTGTGCTGGTGCGCACAAACACTGAGGCTATGCCCAGTTCATCCCTGATGAGTTCCATGGCCGCTGATTTTCCGATATTGGCAACCATTCGGATTGTCTTGTCGATTTCTGACTGTATGGGCTTGCATCTGGTTTCGCTCATGCCAAATGTTTCCCCACTGTAACATCTAATCGGCATCAGTACCGAATTTATGAAATTTATTTTTAGTGTTGTGAGCACATCAGACCGTCTCAGGAAGCTGTAGGCAGCGTATACAGCCTTCCTGACCTTGTTCTTGTTGTTCTTGATCGTCCCAGATACATCCCACTTGCTATTCATAATATAGCCCAAGTAGGTGTACTGGCCGGTGGAGTCGACTTTTTGGCCCTGCAGGGTCATATCAGTAGTCAACTCCCCGCTTATAGTCATTATCCCGCACTTGGAGGCATTCACAGCCATTTCCCAAGTGTCCGACCATTCGGTTATGGTGTTCAGTGCGGCTTGTAAATCGGCTGATGATTCGGCCAATAGCACGGCATCGTCGGCAAACAGAAGTCCTGGTATGCGTGAGGTGAGCCCAGGCACCCGCACACCTCGTACGCCCTTGAATATATCGTTGATGAAAAAATTGAAGAGCATCAGCGAGGCTGGGCACTCTTGCCACACTCCACAGAGGCATTCAGTAGGGTTGGAAACTTAATTTCCGACACTAACTTCGATTTTCAGGGCATCATACATGTCCTTGATCATATTGATGAGTTTGCCCCCAATGGTGAATCTTATATTTTGAAGTATAAGTTTTCTGGTCACGAAGTTTGATTTAAAATACGAATACTTGCGTCCAAAACTTTTCATATTTGTGTCAATTCTGGATTGTTACAAAATTGTATAAGATATTAGCAATGGAACTTTCCACTTAGTCTCAGCCGAGCTTCTGTGGAATTTAATAGCGTTAAACGATTATTAGAACTGCTCTGCGTCACAATTAGTCAGCTGATCGTCATATCCATGGTGCTGATGCCATCGATTTCAATTTAGAATCCATAATATTTTTCATCAAAATGTTTTTTTTGGCTCAGAGAATTTATTATTCATAATTTAAAATTGAATAAAAAACTATTAAATAATATTTAAAAATTTAAAAATTTAAAAAAATATTAAAATATTTTTATTCAATCGACCCTGCTCCGCCGCTCCAGCAGCTTCATTCCCACTGGCCATTGGTTCAATGAGGCTGATTAATCACTTATACTTTGTAGTATAAGTGTTTTGGGCACGCGGATTCATCATCATGTTGGTAAAAAAAACAAAAAAACAACTTACAGCCGATACTAGAGGCGGGTTGAATTTAATTATTTTTGTCAAAGTCTATTGTAGCCTGATATATGCCTTTGGGAAATGCAATTATTATAGGTAATATAATCCAAGAATAAATAATTTAGAGCTGGTAATTATTAAATCATAGCAGAACTTGGGTATTTTTCATTTAGACCCATGATTACATATAGATTCTCATAATATTAAGTATATCAAATAAAATGCTTTATTTGTATAGTCAAAATTATGGACTTTTATATCTTTTGCACAGTTATACATGATTAAATTAAATTTATATGATTAAATTTTAGAATGCATTTTTTTATAATTATATATTTAAGTTATGCTTTTAGTACTAATTTTTGTAAACTTATACGGGAAATTTGTTACATATAATATTTGTGAGTAAAATATTGGGTGTATTTTTTTTTTATGAATAAGTCAGTTAATAGAGAACAGCAAGACTGATCATAATGATTACTAGTGAGATTGCAGTCTTTGTAAAAGCTTCTGTCTTTGAGTTGGAATTTTCTGATTTAGATTCAGAAGAACTTTCACTATAGTCACTACTATTACTGCTAATTCCAAATTCAGAGTCCATATTGTATAAATCTAGGTCATCGAGATAATTTTTACCACCCGCTGAAAGAGACATTCCTTTATTTTTTTTATCACTATTGCCTGATGCGGAAAATGTAGGCGAGTCGATCTTACTCATAGTTGGAGTTGAAACTTTAGATTTTGTCAATCCAAGGTCTTTGTCATTTGCTACTTTATCCTCATCAAATAACATTTTCCCTGTTGGTAAAAGCTCCAAATCTGAAGAAGAAGCGACTTGTCCCTTTGCTTTATCATATGGAATACTGTTATTTGACCCTCCATTTGATGTAGAAATATTTATTTTACTAACACTGTAATCTGCAGGACCTGGAATTGGGGATTCTACTATTTTTTTAGAAGTATATGAAGTTACAGAAGGTTTATCATAATTTTCAGGAGCAGTTGAAACTGTTGACGTTTTTGGAGAAATATAATCATCAGTTTTTGTCGGTATAGGAGATGGTGGTGGAATCGATATATATTTAGGCGAATCAATATGCGAAATCGAACCGTCTTCTTCAACAGAATCATCACTGGTATCTAATTTTCCCTCGGCACTAGAGGATTCAAATAATTGCTTTGGTTTTGGAACATCATTTACAGATACGGGAGCAGAAAGAGGCATTGTATCAGAAATATTGATTGGCGCAGGTCCAGCAATCGGCTCAATAGGCGGGATTGGTGCAAGACCAGCAGTTGGAGCAACTGTCGGAATGAGCTCTGTAGGGCACATTGGTATTGGGACATATGTTGATGTTGTGGCTAATGTTCTTTCAAAATCAAGAATCTCTGGCGATTCTAAAATATTTGTTTCTGGGATATTAGTTGTTGCTGGTATTTGAATACTTGGCTGCACCTGACCGTTTAACGTACGAGAAGGAATTTCGATCGCTTTTTGTGGTGCAGAAGGATTATCTTTTTGATTTTCCGGCGACGAATCTGAGGGTGGAGGTATAATTTGTACTTGAATTGGGAGCACAGGAATGCTAAATCCTGGATCTATGCAATATATACTAAAGATTTAGATATAAATTAAAAAGGACGTATGATATTACTTAAATTATAGAATTACCCTTTTCTTTCGCACTAAGAATAGCATTTGCGGCTTTATCAATGTTATTAGTATCTATGATGTTCAATTCTTTACCCCCATCTTTGTCTCTGGGCATTTCGTGTTTTTCACCTTTATCTGATTTTTTTGATCCTGAAATTACATCGGGTTTCATTTCATTTTCCAAAATAGCCATAGTTGAAATTGGGTCTGCAAAAGGCCCGATGGATAAAGGAAATTTATTTTGTTGTCCGGTTGTAGGCGTGGGAATGTTTGCCTTCTCGTAGTAATTATTTACACAACCATTTACGCAACTTGCATATGCGGAACTTTCTCTTTTTAGGTCTTCACAGGAAACAAAACATTTTGTGGCGTTTGAAACCAGTTCTTGGTTAGGTGAGTCGGAGCCATAGCATATAGCTATACAACCAATGTTGGATGGATCGCTTTTACAGTTAACCTTATAGCAGTTATCTGAGTGATCAGATGCATCTACAAATTTTTTATTGCTCAAAAGATATAATGTAAGATACAAAACTGATTGTGATTTCATGGTTAAAGCAATAAAATTTTTCTCTTTTTATTCAATTAAAGTTTTATGGATGTAAAATAAAAATTCAAATAATAATAGGTGTAATGATTTTTTAAGAAAATATCTCAACTAAAAATTCAAAGTAATATATAAATTTTAGTTTTAAAATTAATTTCGTTTGCTTAATTTTCTTCTGCCAATTTCTTTTTTCAAAAGTATTTTTTTAAAACTTAATTATTTAATTTATTTATGTAAAAAAAAATAAACTTGTAATAGACCGCAAAAGTAGTTAAGTGTCTAAAAATCAATGAATGAAGAATGAAAGTAGAAAATAGTTTTCCAAGCCCTTTTTATATTTTTTATCACACCTGGTATTACAAGCCTAACAAAAATTATTTTTATTTTAACTAGTTTTTTCGTATAAAATAATATTTGAATATATACATTTAATGGATTCATAATTAGCATACGCTTATAATTTTTTTTCCATGAAAAAAGACAAAAAAATTCGTTTGAAAAGTCTATTTTTGAATAATAGTCGAAATATAGTAATTATTGATACATAATTTTATTTGAAACGGGTATTTATTGAGCTATTTTAGCAAAAAAAAAATCCAGAAACCATATAATGATGTCTTATTTAAACACCACATATTCCAAGTAAAAACTGTCTTATAAATAAAACTAAAGTAAATGTTTCTTTACAAGTTCTATATAAATAAAATAGTATAAATTTTTTATAGATGTTTTAAGAGGTACTTTTTTATTATTACTATTTTTCAGGTATTAGTTTTTTTTACTTTTTGCATGGGGATGTGGTGGGGTGGGTGATATATAATTAGTATAGAGGAGAATTTTAAAAAAATTTTACGAAATCATTATGGCCTAGTTTTTTTTTAAATCTGGTCTTTAATATACCAAAAATATCCAAATGGATATATATTGTATGAAATGTGTTTTCATTTATTTAAAAAATAGTTGTAAAATTATAGATAATTGAAGATAATCATCATAATTGATTTTATTTTTGCGAAAGAAATCAAACGAATATTTATGATTAAATTTTTGATAAAACGTAAGGATATTACTTTCTATACCAATAATTAAGACATTTTTGTATAATATTATCTTTGAAATTATGTTTAATATACTCACTGAAAAAAAATAGAGCATAATCCTATCGCTGAAAGTATAGATCTTGGATAATAATAGTAAAGTTAGAAATTCATTTAAAAAAAGCAATCCTCTGTATTTAAATTGCATACAAGACTATAATATATTTGTCTATGAATCGAGAGCATGAAAGATGGATATATTTAAATTAGTATAGTGATTTTTTGAATGGAAAGGCGTTTTAATATTATTGCAGTATAAAAGTATATATTAATTAAAAATTGTACTATGAAGCGAATAAGTTTAAAATAAAAGAAACATATTATTTCTGAGATCGCGGAAAAAAGACATTAAAATATTAGTTTTTTTATATCACGTTTACATGTATCCTTATAATCAATACGCGAGATACTATAGTAAAAAAATAAAAAACTTCTATTACTAGGCTAAGATTTATTTTTAGTATAGACAGTAAAATAATATTTAGGAAAAAAAAATTTTTTTCCACCCCCAATAATTACCTTTTAGCGCAAATGTGCTAACCATGACCATTGTATATGATTTTTTTTTTTATATATTCAAAGGGTATATAAATAGAGATTTTTTTTTGTGATCTCTAAAGGGTTAGAAATAATACGAAACAAAATAAAAAAATAAAATAAAATAAAAGAAGGTTGCCTCCTATACCAATCTTGACAATATTAATAAGATGAATGTATTTTTTTTTTCTCTGTTTCTTTAATAGACCTTAAAAAAAGCAATAAGTAAAAAAAAAAGTTTGTGTTTATAAACCAGATCTTTTTTTTTTTTTTTTAATTTATACATGAGCTACAGTAAAGGCAAAAAAAAAAAATTACAATCTGTTTAAACAAAATCACTAAAAACAAAAACTAAAATGCTGAGAATTAATCTTTAAATAGTCGAGCATGCATATATATAAACAGTGATTAATTTTATAGCGTGGAATGAGGAAAGACGGAATTGAGGCAATTGCGCCGAATAGTTTGGTAGTTTTTCTTGCCTCTTTTTTTCTTTTTTCTTTTTAACCCTCCAAGTCCTGGAGTGCATAAAATATGCATTTGATAATTAAAATTCATTCTTTACCATTTGGAAATTGAAAAATTCAGGACTTAGAGGGGTAATATAATTTATATATTTGATTTTCGTATATGTATATTTCTAGGCACTATACTGCATTTTTACTATTGGCAACAAAGCTGAAAATAACTATGTTTATTTACGCAACTAGAATAATAAAAGTAATGTAACGAACTGCCTATAAAAAAACAATATTGTCGAAAAGGTTAATATTTTGTTACTTTGATTGTGACAAGTAAACCCAATCTGATTTTATTTTATTTAATTTTTCTGTGATATATTTGATAGTAGAGGAGTATTCTAATAGGTGTGTTAATATGGGCAAAGAAGATAGATGATTATAAGGCAGAGAGAGAGGGGGGGGGGTAATGGTGGAGATATTTTGCAGGACCTAGTGCGAAAAAAAAAAGCTCCATCTCTCCACTAATAGGATGTATTAAAGAGATGATACAAGTATGATCCCATGAGTAAAACCTAGGGATCAAATCAGACGATGTGTGAAACAGCGATTTTTATTTTCCATTTGTTTATTCCTATACTAATTTTTTTTTTAGTCAAAAAAAGATGGATGGAGGGGGGTAGAGACAAATACACGAGACAAAGTGAGAAAGATGAAAGGGGTAGTGGTGGTGGTGTTTGAGCCGCTATGATTTGGTGTAGAAGCCAGAAGCGAGCGAGTGGATGTACTGTGTTGGGAAAACGAGCCAGTACTCCCAGAGCGCGAGAACAGTAAGGACTTTGACTCTGAAATGTTCGGCTTTGAGGCGTGATGTAATGGCTTTGTAAGAAATTTCAAGAACTTTGAACATATCAGGTAAGCTTTTTTCGAAGCATTGTCTGTACCGCCACGCATTCGACACTTGCGCGCTGCAGTTGTGTAGTGTGTCGGAAACAAGGTATAGCCGCGCAAGCAGGGCCTGCGGGTCAGTATCGGCATTGAACTGGAACTGGGCGATGATCTGCGAGATTTTGTCAGCGGCTTCTGCATGCTCGATGATGAAGGCCATTGACTTTGCGATACTTGCTCTATTAACGTTCATTGTTTTCAGTCTCTTTGTCAATCTGATTGTTGCTATTTTTCCCAACACTGCTTTTGACGAGCCTGATTTTAGCTCATCTTCTTCTTCCTGCGAAGAGTTAGATAAATCTGGATTATCCTAGTTTTAATTTTATAATAGCCGAAACAAATTGGATGCTTAAATGTCTTGAAATGATATTTTTATTAGATGGGGATTGACTATATATTAGTAGTAATGCTCATATATTTGATGGAGTAGCTTACATCATTTATCATAGGAGCTTCTGGCGGAATCCAAATAGGACCTTCATTATACATATAAAACATTTCAGATTTCCACTGATCGACGGTATCGCCATTAAGCAAAGAGAACAACTTCCAGCGATAGTAAACGTGCTCAGGAGACTAGTGGAGTTTAAAAATGAATTTTTTGTTTTTGTTTAGAGGGGGTATAGAGATAAAGCAATTTTAAGGAGCAAAAAAAAAAGTTAGAAAAGTGAGTGTGGGAGATTTAAAGCTTTGAGAGAAATGATAATTATTAGAGTAGAGATAATAATGGAGAAAAATACGTTGTAATCAGATAAGAACCGAAAATTAGGGGAATTGAGTTCTTTTCCAATGATAATTTGTTCGAATTTTGAGCCAAATCTGACGACATATTCAATAGTTCGGTGTATTAATTTTAATGTTTTAGGGTCAGATGGTTTAATCACATGTACTTCAGGAATTATGGAATCGTTTTGAACTTTTTCAGGGAGCAAATTTGCAGGCGGATCGATTTCAGAGTAAGACCGTGAAGGAATTTTAGCATTAAATGGGAGCCCGGATGGTATGCTGCTAGATAAGAATTCTTGTCCATGGACTTTTAAAATTTTGATTATGAAGAGGTTATTAGTGATTATTTTTATAGTTTGTTTAGCGTCAGTGATTTTCAAAAAAATAATAAATATACAAGTAGAGGTATGATTAAATAAAGAAGGAGGTATTTAGAATGTAGGGTACCAAAAATGGGGTTTTGGGGAATTGGAACAGACTTTCCCCAACAGACTCTCATTTCATAATCCATTAAAACAAAGCCATCCATTTCTTTCAAGGCAGCAGCGGCGGAGTTGCGGTCCATGAAGCTGACAAAGCCAGAGTTGCGGCCTCTATCAATTTCGTCTTTTTTTCTTGGCCACATAATTTTGACGCTTCCTATGGGGCCATATTTAGAGAAATGTTTTAGTAACATTTCTTCGTTGACTTGGGGGCATAGATTTCCGACGTAAAGGTTAGTTGTTGTTTCATCGCCAATTTCATGGGAACCTGGGCTATCTTCAAAGGCTATATAAGAGCGAAGTAATAGAAGATATGGGTAAAAGTTAAAGTATATAATATTTTATATAGTAGAATGAGCGAGAGGGGATAAAGGGATAATTACCAGCCATTACGGTCAACCCCTTAGAGAAATCTTTTTCATTAGGGTTTTTAGATAATTTTTTGAGCTTTAATCTTTCTTCACGCTCAGTTTGTTCTCTAGTTTATAATTAAAATTGATTATGGATAATTAGACATAAATTTTTTTAAAGATTTTTTGGGTAGTGAAGGATAAAGTAAGAATTTAAGCAAACTCGTACTTTTTAATTTCTTCTAGAAAAGAATCCAAATTTCGTTTTTTAGCAGTGGTGTTCTATTTAGAGTTATTTATAGTAATATATAATTGATATTAGCAAATATCGGGTAGAGTAAAATTAATAAATTATTCTAAGGAAAAGGAGGAAGAGGAGTAGAGTTTAGAATAATACCTTGTTAGGTGTATTTGTAGAGTTTGAGGTATTGGGGGCATGGCTAGAATTGTTATCATTCAAGTTTATTTTTGGGATATATAGCTGTCTATCTAAATTGGAAGATTCGGTTGACTTTTCTGTGACAAAAGTGATTTATTGGGTTGAGAATATTAGATGGGGAGGTATAATTAGAAAAGGAAAGGAAAAGGGTAGAAAAGAGAAAGAACCATCGAATTCTACACCAGCTCTAACAAAGGCCTTTGACTTATTTTCGTCGACGTCAAATACAGCAACGAATTCTTCAAAGACTTTTGCAGTTTCTTCGGCTTCTATCTAGAGGTGTTAACAAAAAAAAAAAAATAAAAAAAAAATATAAAAGAGGAATAGTAGAAAATTAAGTTTTTTGTATAGCAAGCAAAAAACGAATAGAAGTAAATAGAGGGGATTAGGTATAACCAAAAAAGAAAAAAAAACCTGTTTTTTTTGTTCTTCATTTTGCTTTTTGAACATGCCAATGGGCTTTTTGCTTGTGAGATTGAATGCTTTTACGGTCTTTCGTTTTTGCATTATTAAGTAGATTACAAGGATGTATAGAGATTACATTGACATTTGAAATTGGGCAAGTATAGAAAAAGAGTAAATTAATTAGAAGGGAAGTATTTGGATATAGTTCTTAACCCTTTCCCAGCCAACGCTTTATAAAAAAAAAGGAATTTATCGATTCGTTTATGATTTTAAGAAAGTTAATTATTTGCTGAAATTTTAACAATATACCAATTAATTACAAAGTCTCGAAATAAAGAGTTATAGCTGAGAATAGTTGGTTATATTTTGTAGATCAAAAATAGTCTTATGCCCGCGAAAGGGTTAAAGTTCTGCTTTGGTTTAATTTATAGCAGTTAGTGTGTTTTGTATTATTTGTGAGATTAAAAGTGGTTGAAAATATTGGGCCGATTGCCTATAAAGTCAAATTCCAGGATTCTGATTCGCAGAAGACATATTGAATACTTTGGGATTATTAAGCCTATGGTTGCAAGGGTAAGGAGAAATCATGTATGTATCGTTACATAGGAAATTGAGCCAATGAAATGAGTTAAAGCCCTAGTAGTCAGAATGCGAGATATGTATCAACATTTAATATAACAGCAGACAGTCATATAATAAAGGTAAATGGACTACGCAATTATGTTAATGGTCCAAAAAAATTCATTTCTGATAAGCTGCAGGCATGGACAAGCGCTGGTAAGTATAAGTAAAAGTCTCGAGCATAAAAGATGTAGAGCATCTTACATTTTGCATCAAAGCCCTGTAAAAAAAAAAAAAATAAAAAACTCGCTGATTTTTTTTTTATCCTGGTAAGGAGCGCTAATGACACTTATTAGGCTTTCCATGCGTTTATATAAAAAAAGGTAGGTTGATTGGCACGAAATACAGAAGGAATATACTTGCAAAATAGGCCAAAGTGAGCAGCTGATTTCGTGGCCCTGGGAATAATGGAAGGCAGCGTTTTGCTTATACAAAAAAATAACGCCCAGATACTTGCCTATGCAAAAGGCCTCTATATCTCAATGACTAATAAAATAAGATAGTTAAGTATTTTTTTTTTCTTCACAGGATTGGCTCTCCTTTATATCATGTATGGACGCTTTCCATAGGCAATATACTGATTTTGTTCTACCAAGTATAACCAACTAATTCAAAAGTATCATTTTTATTAGTGCTTGTTGAACAGTAAAATGGAAAATAAGTATTCAAACTTGCAGTCTACTAACAAATATTCAAATTTTCAGGATGTACGCACCTTTCTAGCCATAGCTATTAGCCTAAACTCGAATTTAAGAATCCGGAGTTGTAGTGAATCACTAAATCTTGCTGGGTGATTTGGCCATCTTTATAGCCACAGCCAATAGCCTACGCATCCATTCTTCTCCGCCTCAATCATTCGTACGATTAATTGAATTCAGCCTAGTTATTTGCCAGATTCCTAATTTGTGCTTATTCCACTTACTTGCAAGAGATTTATGTCTCACTAATAAAGCGCTATTTTTTACAAATATGAAATTTTGTTCTATTTTCCACCTACACAATCTAAATTATTATTGGCTGCTTTCTGTCGCTTCTCTAGACTTTTTGAATATTACATAATAGCATGATATGAATACTCCTGATTGGTCTTGCTTTCCCTAATATTTAGTGATTCAATTGCACTTTGAAAATAAAACCCCTAAAAAGCCTTTTCAATTCGATATGGTAGGCTTGGAGTTGGTATATGCATCTTATTAGTGGAGAAATGTTAAATCAGGCTTTATTGCCTATTCTATTTAGTTACACTTTTCAAAAAATTAACAACTAAATAAATAAATTTCTCATTGATATGACTATTTACAGATTTTGACACTACTACTTCTCGAAAATCTACATATATTAAACTCGGATTTAAGTATATTGTCGTATAGGTAAAAGAGCACTAAACTGTAAAATAGCTGTTTCTATCTAATCTGCAAAAAAACTATAAATAACAACAGGATCTCTATTCCTGTTTAACTAATAGTATCAAACATTATCCATTTTTATTTTTTTTAAATATTAACACTAATATTTTCTCTATAGTTTTGTTTGCTTGTGTTTTACAACTGATATCTGCTTTTAAATTTTCTCTGTTTTACTACTTATCAGCTGTACCTTCCAATACCTCCCTCTATTCCCCACCTTATATATTCAAACCTCATCTTTTGTATCTTATCTTTTATCATAACTATTCATAAACAAAAATGACAATCTCAGTCACACAACAAATAAACAAGGAAGACGAAATAAATCGTCGCTTAGAGCGTCTGTGCAAGACTCTAGAATCTCCTAACGAAGTATTACTCCCTACCGATTATCCAAGACCCGTTCCTCTTAAAGTCGTAGAAGCTCATGAAGAATTCGTTCTGCCTTCCAACCTTAGTATGGGTGTAATGCAGCTGGTTTTGGCTAGTCACCAAAAACTCTTCCAAAGCCAAAATAACTCCTCCCCCGACTCAATTCCCGTCATCGCTTCCACTCCTTTCACTATTCTACTCTCCGCCTTTGCTATCATCTTGTACAGATTTACTGCTAGTGACGATATAGTCGTTGGTAGCTCAAGTGAATCCTCTGACGCTGTCGTTTTAAGACTCAAAGTCTCCCCCGAATCGACCTTCTCTGAAGTCTTAGAAATAGTCAAAGAAGTTGAGTATGAAGCGACCCAGAACCAAGTTCCGTTCGACAAAATGATTGAAGCTGTTGCCAACCAACTCATCAACAGTGGCAGAGTGTCCAAACAAGACTCAAAGACCGCCGCTTTATATAGCCTGTTCAGAATTCGTTTCTTCAATATGAACGATACCAACGACACTATGTTACACCAAACCATTTCTGAATCAACCGACCTCACTGTTTTCATCAGCCAAGAATCAACTACCTCCCTAAGACAACTAGTCCCCTCCATCAAAGTCCGTTTCGTCTACAACCAAGTTCTGTTTTCTGGAAGCAGAATTTTGCACCTATGGGAACAACTCCAAAATGTATTATCTGCTGGCATCAATTCTGCTACTTCAACTAATCTCTCCCCAGAAGAGATTGCTGACTCTAAAGTCGGCTCTATCAGCTTACTAACCCCAAGCAGCAGAGCCGCTTTGCCTGATCCTAGAGCCGATTTACATTGGTCTCAATTCCCTGGAAGTATCACCGAAATCTATGCCAGAAATGCCGTAAACAACCCAAATAGACTCTTCTGTACTGAGTCTTACTCCTCTTTTGAAACTGGCTCCGATTCTTCTGTTTCTCACCCTGAAACAATCAGTTTCACATATGGCCAGCTATTTAACACCTCCCGCGTTGTTAGTAGATACCTCAGAATCAATGGTATCAACCGCGGAGATGTTGTCGTTATTTACGCCTACCGTGGCGTCGATTTAGTTATCGCCATTATGGGTGTTCTTATGGCTGGTGCTACATTTAGTGTAATCGACCCTGCTTATCCACCTGCTCGCCAGAATGTTTACCTTTCAGTCGCAAGACCAAAAGCCGTAGTAGTATTGTCTAAGGCTGGTGAACTTCATGAAGAAGTAGATAACTACATCAACACCAACTTGAAGATTTCTTGCAGATTGAGCGGAATCCACATCGATGTTAATGGAGAACTGCAAAGTAACTCCGTCGACTTGTCTCAGGCAAAAGCCCTGGTATCTCAAAGCTCTGATCCTATGGATGATGTTGTTGAAGTTGGGCATGATTCTATTGGTACCTTATCTTTCACTAGTGGTAGTACCGGTATTCCAAAAGGTGTACAAGGCCGTCATTATTCTCTCACCCACTTCTACCCATGGATGCAACAAGAATTTGGAATTGGCTCTGAAGATAGATTCACAATGCTTTCCGGTATTGCTCACGATCCAATCCAAAGAGATATTTTCACCCCCATTTTTTTCGGCGCGGAGCTACATATCCCTACCAGCGAAGATATCGGTATTCCCGGACAGCTTGCTGAATGGATGGCTAAAAGCAATGTCACAATTACTAATCTTACCCCTGCAATGGGTCAATTACTTTCCTCAAATGCAACAAATCAAATTAGCTCTTTAAAAAACGCTTTCTTTGTTGGTGACTTGCTTACCAGACGTGACTGTAACCGTATTCAATCTTTAGCCCCTAACTGCCAAATTATTAATATGTACGGAACAACTGAAACTCAAAGAGCTGTGTCTTACTATGCAATTCCACCTTCATCAGTCAATCCTGCCTACTTGTCATCAATGAAGGAAATTATCCCTGCTGGTAAAGGTATGGTTGATGTTCAGCTTTTAGTTGTCAATGTCAACAATACTAAAAATATCTGCGGTGTCGGCGAGGTTGGTGAAATCTATGTAAGAAGTGGAGGTTTGGCTGAAGGTTATTTACGCTTAGAAGACGCCACTAAAGAAAAGTTTGTTTACAACTGGTTCGTCTCTGATTCTGACCAAAAAACTAGCTCTGATTCCGAAAACTTTAAATACTACCTTGGACCACGTGATAGATTATATCGTACTGGTGATTTAGGAAGATATACCCCCGATGGTAATGTCGAATGTATTGGAAGAATTGACGATCAAGTAAAGATTAGAGGATTCAGAATTGAGCTTGGTGAAATTAACAACATTCTTTCCCTATACCCTCAACTCGTTTCTAGTGTCGTCCTTGTTCGTCGCGACAAAAACGAAGAAAAGACTCTTGTCGCTTACATTGTCCCTGATGAAAAAGAACAAAAGAGAACTGATGATCCTTCCCGTGAAATATTAATTGGTAAGATCCGAAACTATTTGAAGCAAAAGCTACCTAGCTATAGTATCCCAAGTGTATTTGTACCAATGAAGAAGCTTCCTCTAACACCAAATGGTAAAATTGATAAAGCTGCCCTTCCATTCCCAGACGTTCCTTTATTTAGAAAATTCAACTCTGGCGAACCAAGCGATCCTTCTAAAGTTTTGCCTAATTTAAGCCATTTGAAACCAACTGCTCAAGCTCTAGCTAAAATTTGGATTGATTTACTTAATCTCCCAGCCAATACATCAATTAGCAACCATTCAAACTTTTTCGATTTAGGCGGACATTCTATTTTAGCAACCAGAATGGTTTTCAGAATTAGAAAAGAATTAGTTGCTGATGCTCCATTGGGTTTGATTTATAGATTTCCCGCTCTTGGAAACCTCACTGCGGCCATCGATGAAATGAAGAGTGATTTCAAATTATCTACTAGCCAAGCCAAGAGCAGCAGTAACTCCAGCTCTCCTTCTCTCAATGAAAGCGCTACCAGCTTAGCCCCATCACCATCCAAAGTCAATTTCGAAACATTTTATGACAATAGCTATGCTACCGATTATGAATCATTAATTAAAATAGTTTCGGAGCTCCCAGTTAGCCATGAACGAAGAACTTCTTTACCATCCCAGCCAACATTCCTTCTTACTGGCGCTACAGGCTTTTTAGGCGCATACATTCTATCTAAGCTTCTTTCGAAATACCCCTCCGCTATTGTATACTGCTTGACTAGAGCTTCTGATTATGATTCTGCCATGTCCAGATTGAAGGACGCATCCGAAGCTAATTTATTATGGAAAAACAGTTGGGAAGAAAATAACCAAGTTCGTGCATTGGTCGGTGACCTTTCTCAAGATATGTTCGGACTTGATTCAGCTAATTGGAATAAAATGTGCACTGACGTTGATGTTATTATTCATAATGGTGCTCTTGTTAACTGGGTTTGGCCATACGAAAAGTTGCGCGCACCAAATGTCCTAGGTACTGTTGAAGCTCTAAAAATAGCTTCTTCTCACCACTTGAAACCACTGGTCTTTGTTTCTAGCACTTCTGCACTCGATACCCCTCATTACGTCCGCGTAGGCGAAGCTAGTCCGAATGGTGTATCTGAGTCTGATGATTTAGAAGGAAGTCGCGATGGTCTAAGAAGTGGATATGGTCAATCAAAATGGGTATCAGAAAAAATTCTTTTCCACGCTAGATCAATCGGATTCCCAGTTTCTGTAGTTAGACCTGGATATGTTGTAGGTGATTCAACTAATGGTGTTACAAACACTGACGACTTTATCTGGAGATTGGTTAAAGGTTGTATTGAATTGGAGAAATCCCCAGCAACGAACAACATCGTAAATCTGTCGCCTGTTGATTATGTCGCTCAAGTAACTGTTGAAGCATCTGCGTCGTTTTATTCTGAAAACAGTTCTAGTCACTCAAATTGCTTAGTTTATAACGTTTTTAACAAACAAAACTTCAGATTCCAAAACTTATTTGACTCATTATCTCAGTACGGCTACAGCCTAAATAAAACTGAGTATATCAATTGGCGTGATGCCTTGTTGAATTACACTGTATCTTCATCAGAAGATTCTGCGCTTTTCCCTCTTCTTCACTTTGTGTTGGATGACTTGCCAACTTCCACACGTGCCCCTGACCTTGACAATTCCAACACAGATGCTCTTATGAACAGAGCTGGAATTGATTTCCCTAAAGTTATTGATCTTGTTGGACTATACTTGGCTTATTTAGTCAAGATAGGATTCATTCCTACGCCCAAAGACCCTGAAAATGCAACCTTCAAACTACCAACTTTAGACTTTGATGCCGGTGTAATATTGACCAGACGTAACAACTAATTACTCAAATCATTAAAGATTATATTTCATGTGTATTCCTCACCGTTTATATATACTTATTCTCATTTCATTTATCATATTTTCTTCACATTATGTACAATATATTAACTATACCCTAATTATTAAATTCTTGTTTACAACAACCACTTCTACAAATATTTTATTCTACTTGTAAGTGTCATTCGATTGCTATAATATGCATGGAATAAGTTTACATCTAGTTTAATTAAACATCAGCTCTAATTATATAATCTCACTCTCTCTCTCGTAGAAAAGTTTTTCTTGGGCGAGCCAATAGGATTAGAGAATCTATAAAATTTTATTTCTTATCTACTATTCGCTTTTTTTTACGCCCTTACTAAATAAAATTGATTACAACCATCGAACGCGTAAAATAAAATTGACTATAACCATCGAACCGGGAGTGCCCGGTGGATCAAAAAATTTTGCTCTCAAGATTCAAACGGTCAGACTATCATCACGATAGTCGACCGGAAACGACGAAATAACCGGTCTGTCATCCACCGGTGGACGATGGACCGAAAAATCGGCAAAAAAGGCAACTGGGTTGACCTTCAAGCTATGTATCCGGACCTGAAGCTGGGCTTTCAGGACATTGGAAAAATGCGTATGGGCACATTCCGGACTTCCCAGCGCCTGTCGAAAATTAGCGAATTTAAAGCAGCGCCTACTTGGCTATCTGGGATAGTCTCCGGGCGCACCAAAAATGGTGATAAAGTCACGCTTTTGGTCACAAATGTGCACTTCCCAAACGCTGGAATTCGCAAAAAGCGAGCGATTTCTGAGCTTTTGGACCACTATAAAAATTTCAATAAAAAATTTAAAAAACACATATTGCTGGGGGACTACAATATGGATACTCCGGCGTCAAAAAAGTTTACTCTGAAGCTTGGAACTGGGTTCCAACATGCAAAAGTGAGCAACTCGACTGGGTCGAGGTACAATAAGAGTACTGTGGGCCGAATGATCGACCACATATACTATGCTGGACTCA
>LSSN01001992.1:0-21977 GCA_001970855.1 Smittium culicis
CTGTCGAATTATTTATATTTAATTCTTAGGTTTAATTTCAACACCGCGCAAAAATAAGATTGAAGAATATGATCTTGAGCTTGAGCTAAAAAATTCTGAATTAAAAAAATTGATTTTTATATAATTATACATCAAAAATATTATAATTTCGAATCGTAATATTTTCTATTACGTTCTTCATCGCTGTATTTATAATATTTTTTATTATAGCTTATTCACATTTAATAAACATTCTTTATTCTTGCATTTACTATAAAATGTATCGCATTCCAGTATTAAGTAATCATTTTACCTGTATTTTAGTACTTAACATGATAATATAACCTAACTTTATATATATATATCAAATCTACAGGTAATTCATTTTGCTTATTTAATTTTATTGATTTAGTTTATAAAACAAATTTATTATATATAATTGATCCAATAGACTGAATCATACTCAAAGTGATATGAAAAATCACTGGCGTCATTATCACTTCCACATAATTATACGATAATCATAAAAATATTAATTTATAATGAGCTATGTTCATTTATAGCACAAATAAAAATACCCCTTTTCAAAAGCAGGTGTATTATGATGAAATTTTTAATTTTTTTAGGAAAATTTTGTAGCAATTATATTCTAGCTGATTATAATTTTCGATTAAAAAATACGTAAGCATTGCTAATTTTTAATAAAAAAACTTTGATATATATATTTTTTAAAAGGTTGAAATAAAATTTTAAATATTATAAATTGAAATCACTAATTATTAATTATCGAGCTCATACGATTTGATAAATTATCTCTTTTTGTAATTTATTTTATATTATTAAAATCATTCTTTGAGTAAAATTAAAAAAAATCTATTATTAAAATCTAAAAAAAAAAAAAACCTGATTTAATTATGGATTGATATTCCGTTCCAATTCACTATATTATTTTTCATAATTTAGAAAAAACTTGATTTATGTTATAAAATGATTTAAATGATTCATAAATGGGCTGAATCAGGTAAAAAAGAGGAGATAAAAAGGATAAAATTTGATTTTTTTAGTTATAAATATCACCCTAAATTTAATTTATTTATGAAAAAATTCAAGAAAAAGTGGCAAAAAAAGTAAATTGACAATTTGTTATAAAGGAAAATTCATTAAGTGTTATTATAAAAAATTATTTTTATCAACTATAGAAACCAATATTAAACAAAATTAAATCTCAATAAAGAGCAATATTGGATATTTGAGTATTCTTATAGAAGAAATCACTTTATAAAAGTTTAATTTTATTGGATGACTATGTCGTGGTGTATTTGTTCCACGTACCTAGCTTTTATCTAGGGTTTAAATAGAGGTTTTATTTAGTGTTGTTATGGAATATAGGTTATTATTTAGATATTTTTTATTACTTGCAATCCCCTGTTCTCCTTCTTCAAAAGTGGGAATTTCCCTTTTATATCTAGTCTTCAGATAAAAAATGGTAATCATTAAAGTTAATAAATGTCTATAGTAAATTAGTATATAAATAAATAAAGTGAACTGGCCAATTGACTCTAACATACAAAATAAAACCGTGTAGGAAAAAAATCTATATGTTTAATTAGTCAGCACAACTCAAATGTAGAACTTATTAAGTTTCTACCACGTGGTGGCTTTCCACCGCGACAACTATTCATTAACTGTTAATTTTGTTACAGGGGTTGAAAATTCATAAAGATTTTTCTATTTATTCTTTTTAATCATGAAATTTTTATTTGCTAAAAAATAGTAATGATTTATTTATTTGATTCTAATATTTTTCGTGGTTTTATAACTGTAACACTTTACACTATAAAATGATTATTCATAAAAAATCTTCGATTAGGATGCCAAATTAAAATAAATTTTCACATACTATATATCTTTATATTTTATGAATTTTCATAGATTTACGTTAAAAACTTGCACAAATTCAATAAAAATAATAAAAGATATGATATAATTCACAAATTAAAATATTTAAATATTAACTTTTTAAAATCAATCTTTCAAAAAAACGAGTGTGGTATAATTTCAAGATTAAAAAAAGTTCCAAACCATAAAATTGGTCAGATTCCAGAAATATCAAACAATGTCGAATTTTTTGATCAAAAAATTTTTATCACAATTTATAATAAATAAGATAGAAAAAAATTTTGAACTAAAAATCAGATAAGTAAATTACGAAATATTATTTTCTAGCTTTATTAGAATAATATACATAACTTTTATAGCATTAACTGTTTCAAGTGCTATAAAAAAATTCGGTAGATAGCATTTTATAATAAAATGAGAGGAAAGAGAAAAATGAATTATTATTATAAAATAATAGAGAAATTGATGATAAAAGGAAATTAAATGAATAACAATAAATAAAATTTTTTATTTTATTCAAAAAATACTTTTAATTTCGAAAAAATTTAGGGTATGTAACTTCTTAACCAACGGAGTTCTAAAATAAAACATAATATATAAAATGAAACGGAATCAATATTATGAATTTTTCTGGAATAAAAATCATAACCCACTGATATTTTTAGCTTTATATTGAAATTACATTTTTATATATTTTTTAAACCAAGTTTTATCTAAATCTATTTTTCCGAATTATTTTTATATTTTTTTTGAATCCTGATATAAATCCTACTGTCACAACGAAAAAATGTATATTAAAAATATATGTTGGAACATAAATTAACGTAATAGAAATGGAATTTATTCTATCAAATTCTCATAAGATTTGTTTTTTTTTAATATTAAACAAAAACTAAATTGTAGTTTACTTATAGAAAATGACTAAAAAAAGTATCAACTTATTACTGTTTCTATTATTGCAATTAATATATCTTATTACTTGAAAGCTAAATTTATACTCAATAAATACCTTATTAAATTCATTTTTACTTTATGAAATTTTAAATTTAATAATATATTGCAGAATTAATTATAATACCTTGATATTTTTATATAAAATTTTATGATAAAAGTCATAATTAAGTTAAATTTCAATCTCTCTGAATTTAAATTAATGCTTCATTTTAGAATCAAATTCCTAGCTATTTATAAAACTTTATATAAGTTGATTTATTAAAAAAGAGTTATAATTATATTCAAAATATGTATTTTATATACAAAAAATTATACTAGATTATTTATAATGTATTAATAAAAGGAGATATAAATGCAAATTTTAAGTAATAATAAATATAATTAGAATTTGATTTATAATAATAAACATGAAAATAGCCATATAAAAGCTTTTTTTTTATAAAATTCACTTGGTGAATTCAATTATCAAAAAATAAAATTATAAGTATCATCAGAAATCAATAAAAATTATAAATAAATGAACTTTTTTCTGATATAATCCCAGAATTTTTATTAGTTTAAATAACATATTTATCAAATGATTTTTATATTTAATATAATTTTAATTATTCGTTTTAAAAAATATATAAAAATTTTATTAAATTATGCACCTTTAATAATCCACTAAATATTATAGGTAAATCAATTAATTAATAGGCTCTTTTATATATTTTTTGGCTAATTTATAATATTATATTTATCTTATCTGATTTTTTTAATTTAATGAAAATTTATGAAAATTTTTTAAATATTTTATTTCTTATGATTTTAAGCAATATATAATCAGACCAATAATAGATTCGCATTTTTAAATCCTGAATTAATGATAAAAAATCATTTTAATTTTCACTCATAATTTATTTCATAAATTTAGCTAAAAGGGTTTTATCGACAAAGGTTCGTTCAAAAATCATAAAGTTTTTTTATCCGAAAACGTACTAAATTTAAGCTTTTAATTAATGTTAGAGAAATTATAAAACATTTAGTACACGTTCAAAAAGTTACTTTTACAAAAATTTACTTATTTTCTGTTTCTTTTTCTCATTTAAAATTTTCAATCATTATTTTCCGATGATAAACTATGATAATTCATCTTTTTAATGAGTATTAATATTTTTGTTGCATAAAAAAGTAAGAAATTTTTCTAAAATATTTTTGATTCGTTAAATCTAAATGTCTTGAAATACGTAAAATATTATATAGAATTTTTCGCTTAGATAGATTAAAATAATTTGAATTGACTAAATTTATTATATAATTTAAAATCTATTCCAAATTTAATCCAAAATTCAGATTATCGAAGATAGATTAAGTTGATAAAATCAATTTACCAATGATTGTAACAAAAATAAAAGCTTTTCAAAAAAATATTATTACTGCTCAAAAATTAGATTTAATAGATTTAGAATATTTAAATTAGTTTTTATATTTTTTATTCTAATTTAAAAATGTGAATAATTGAAGACTAATTTAAATTTAAATAGTAAAGATGTTTTCATATTTGATTTATCATTACATTAATTAATAGTAAAATAATAAACTCATACTATCGGAAAATTTCAAAACTATTTTTTAAAGCGCATTTAGTGTAATAATGATCTTTATAAGTTTACTAATATCAAAATTATCTAAGCTAATATTATCTTTAAGTTTAGAATCTGTTTATTATAAAATTAAATAAAATGAAATAAAGTGCGAATATATGTTCATATTTACTAATTTAGTTTAAATTAATTCGAGCAGAGCTTTAAAACTGAATATATTTTTTTAGTCTCATATGATATCATAAATCAATACCTTAGGCGCATAAGGTTCAAATTATTTTTATAAATATTCTAATTTAAAATAATTTATCAGGTAACTTTACTGATACCAAAAAAACTATTAGATACTATGCGATAAAAATTTACTTGTTTATACTGTATTGTTTTTTTCCTTTATTTTAATTTTTTTTAAATCCTATTAAATAACATAGGCGATTTAAAAAAATAATATCATTAGAAACATTCGCACAAAGCCATAAATATTTTATATTGTGATTATTTTTTTTGTTTAACACACGTTTTATTTCGTAAATATACGCTGTTAAAAATTATATAAAATATATACGAAAGATATACTATTTTATTGGTGTAAAGATTCAAATTAATTGAATTTTAGAATGATTTCTTCAAATAAGATTTATAGTAGATAAACTTTTATTAATCTGTTAGCTTTACTAAAACTAATCAAATTATCATAGAAACTTTAAAAATATATAGGCTTATGGCCCAAAATTTTAAAAAATTCAATAATTTTGGTTAAAAAAAATATTCTTTGACGAATTTAATTTATCTATAAATAGTAAGATGTGCTCAGCAAAGATTATTATTAATATAATTGATATTTTAATATTTTTATAAAACAAAATCATATGGGTGAACGAGGCACATATTTAAATTATGACAATATTATGGTTTAAATATTTAGATTACATATTTTATTTGATATTTGAAAAACGATAAATATATCTACTTGCTCAAAATTCTAAATTAAAATGTAGTTCCATAAAATTAGATTCTATTGAGCCTAAAATACTAAAAATATTAAACAAATCAAAATGATTTTCTTAAATATGGTCAATTAATTATTTATCGGGTAATTTCGCTTTATGATAAATTCATACTATGCCTTTTTAGATTATAAAATCGACCATTAGTTAAGAAAATTTCATAAAATTTTAAATAACGATTTTAGCTAATAGCCAAAAAAGATAATTGAGCTAAACTTAAGTCAACTTTGTTTGATTTCTAGTTTTTTTTTGATTCAATTCAATTAAAGAAATTAGTTATCACACGAGAAATACTTATTAGATAAGTGATTTTTTTAGAATCTATATATTAGAGCGTGAAAAAATTCTAGTATTCACCAGTTTAACACATTTATGAGCTTCTTACTAAAATTTATATTTTAATTTTTAAATTTAAAATTTTATTGAGCTCTTAGAGTTTTTCGCTATTAATTACGCTTTTTAAAATGAATTGTTAAGAAAATAATTTAATTTAAGTTTTATGAAATACAAATTAATAAGAATTATACATAGCTTTTTATTTTCAAAAAAATCGACATCTATTTAAATGTTATTTGTTATAATTTAAGGTAAGTGAATTAATATTATTTAATCTAGGTGGAGAAAATTTCAAGTGATCATAAAAAAAATTTTATATGGGCTTAAAAAAATATCACAACTAGAATTTTTCATAAATATTGATAAAAAATCGATACCAAATAAAACTGAATGTAATTAGAGAAATTCAAAAAAAAAAAAATAAATTAGAGAAAAAATTTAAAAAAAAAAAACTTTTATCATAAGTTTATAATAATTTTTCATTTTAAGAGATGAATCTGTATCTGTACTAAATTAAACCAAATCATGAATATATATATAATAATAGTAATAAATATCATAATAAACATTCTGGATTTCTCTATTGATCAAGCTGAGATAAAATCATCGGATTAATTCTTTGAAAACTAGTTTAAAAAAAAAAACGCTTACTTCAACTTGTGTTAAAAATTTTACCTTTAAATAATCTATAATTTTTTTTAAATATTTGGTTTAATAATTTAGCATATGATTAATATATTGATATTATTTAATAAATATAACAAAAAACATAAAATAGGTAAATATCATATTTAATTTTAGTTATCTTATTTCACTTTTTTATATTGGTTATAGAAATTATGTTAATTGAGGGTATGTGTATTATGGTTATATACTAAATTACCCGCTACTTATACCAGAATTTATTTTATATTTTATTATGTTATTGTGTTAATAAAAAGTAATATATGTTATTAATAAAATGTGGTTACGTTTAATAAGAGATTGGTATTGGAGAGTACTATTTAACTGATGTCAAAGCCAAATTTTCCTCCTGGATTAATATAAGAACAAAAGTTTTTTATTTTACTCCAGGTTTCCCATTTCTTCGGGTATTTAGAATCTCTGATGATTTTTTATTTTAGATATCTTTTTCACCTAAGAAATATTTCTTCTATGGGCAGGAATTTAATCATTTTTAATATCAAATAAACATCAAAAAAGAAGTAGAAAATTTATTCACAACCCGCAGTTTCACTCTAATTCATGTTTTTTTTTTTTGTCCTCAGTGAGTTTATTAAACATAATTTAAAAGTATACAAAAACTAATAAAAAAATATTTAAAAAGTTAAAAAAAATATTAAAAAAATAATTTTTCAACCGAACCCCCTCCGCCGCTCTAGCGGCTCCATACCCACTGGGCATTGGTTCAAGGGAAAATAAAAATTATCACATGCGTCAGCCGGGAGTCTAACCCGGGCCAATTGCTTGGAAGGCAACTATTCTACCGCTATACTACTAACGCATACTCTAATTTATGATAATTGTGTTTGTTTTCGCCATATTTTAGCCATTTCTCGTCCAAAATGCTTTAAAAAATCTAATTCAATGATTCACCAGTGGCTTATTACAAGTTTTATTATTTGCTGCAATTCTTCAACAAAAGAATAATTATATGTGCCTCAGAATTATGTTAAATTTATCGGGTGTAGTTGACTATATTTGGTGGATCAAAAAATGTCTACTACCTGAGAATGGATTAAAAATAAAGTAAAATTTGAATATAAATGGATTATTTGGGAGGCATTTTTGAAGATTTACGCAAAAATTATTAAAAAATATACAATGTTTGGTGATCATTAAAAATTAAAAAATTTTAGTAAAAGATAATATGAGAAAGGGTTTCCTAAGCCTAATGTAGAAAATTTTATTAAGGCTCTGAAGGGCCGAGAGTATTTTGATCTGATTTAGCCTATAATTTTAAAAATAGTTTTAAATGATTTATATTTGAAATCCATATACCTATTAAAGTTGCTTTACCTTCCTTTCAGCTAAAATAGATCATTAGATGTCATTATATCTTTCATCATAATGAATATATAATTTTTTTTGGCTCGATGACGATTTATAACTAAATTTAATAATCGTTGCGCAATTTTAGCCTGTAAATATTCTCTGATATCTTCGGAATATATTTTTTAGATTGTGCTGTAGTATGATAGCTTTGGTAGGAAAAAAACTCTCTATAGGCTAGCGAAAGATTAAGTAGGAAATAATAAATCTATCACTAGCTTTTGAAAATGGAGTTTTGCTATAAATACTATCTTTTTGGCTAAGCTACAGCCCATATACATTATTTCATTTAATTAACCCTATCACAGAAGGTAGACTGTTTTTGACCAACAAAGTGTAGCCAACAGTGTTCAATTAAAATACTTTAATTCCGAGATTCGTTCAATTATTGGTTTATTGTGATTTAGCAGCAAATAATAAATATACTTATAAATCATAAACGAATCAACAAATTCATTTTTTCAAAGAGTGTAGGATGGGAAAGGGTTAACCTTGAAGCTCTCCGGAATTTACAATTACAAAATTCAACAGCAAATAGAAATTTGATAGCTAGTTAACCCTTTCCCGCGTGGTAGACTGTTTTTGGTCTACAAAATACAGCCAATTGCGTTCAATTATAATACTTTAATTCCGAGGCTTTAAGAAATATTTGATTTTGAATAATAGCAAATAGCAAATAGTAAATTTCATATTAATCATTAACGAATCATTAAATTCGTTTTTCCAAAATGAGTTATACGGGAAAGGGTTAAGCTCGGGAGTATCAAGCTAGCTGAATAACTTTAGTTTATTATAAGCCAGTAAGATAAATTCCTATTGATAATCAAATATTAAGTTATTACTCAGTTTAATAATTAAATTAACTAATTATCGTTTTTATAACTTTACTAGAACGTAACACGCAACTATAAACCCTATTAGATCTTACATTTGAAATATACAAGTATATACTATGTAAATAATCTATCATGAGTTTATAAATATTGTATAAATATGCAATATTGTAGTCTATATAAATTGCCAAAACTTTAGCACTTTCAGGGGCCAATACTCTTAAGCTATTTAAAAATCATAATTGGACACTCCAAATAATAATTATTTATTATTGGGTATGCAGATTAAACTGTCCAATAAAAATAATCATTCTGAAATGATTTACTCATATTGTCAACTGGTTGGATAGTTTTGGCAGTTATAAAAAAGCCAATTGCTCATAAAAATGTATAACAAAATAGAAAATTTATATACATTTTAATAATCAGATAATAAGAACACTTGCATATATCCTAGCCCCTGAAATAGTTGATTAATTTGACTTTGTACTACAAGAATTTAGTTATTTGCTTTTTTATCATCGAAATCCAATATTGCATTCATTTGTAGCGTCTACAATTTAATACAATACGAAGTTTAGTTGGCCAGATTTTGAGAAATATTGTTGAGCCAACTATATTAAATATCCTCTTGATATTAATAGGCTATTATCTAAAAATAGAAGCATATATCGATACCAATAGCTATGAAGACGGATTTCAATACCATTACAAATACCGATACTGCAAATTTTTTGCTTTGGTATTACTAAAACTACTATTAATAACCACATAATAAAATAAAATTGTGTAGCCAACAAATTACTATGTTATTATATAATAAATGCCAAGTTTATATAATTTAAAGTTGAAAATCGAAATTTAAAAACCCCTGTCCAATTATTTTATTGTGGACCATCTCAATGAATAGCCAGTAATGTAAATAAATGTATTTTTTTTGACAAATTCTTAATAAAAATAATTTGAGTCGAATATAAAGTTACTTTGAAAGAAAAAACATGCAAAACGAGTACTCAAGATAATAATAAATGCTAAAATACAGGCCTACATAACCTAAAACTCGGATAAAAATGCTAATTTAGTATAGAGCCATTTTGAATTTATAGCATTTGATACCTATTCACTATCGCATCAAACAAATAATTTTCATCGTCTAATTAGACATTCTTAATTTTAACTTTTTCAATAGCTACAAAGTTAAAGATCCGCAATAGCACGATTAATTCCTAATTATTACTACGATTTAACTTTAGCTAATATTTAATGGAAAAAATATTTTAGTTCTCTTTTTCATTTAAAAAAATACCAACAGCTACAGTTATCGAGACATACTGATTACTTATCCCTAGAATAATTTTCGAAAACGTGTTAGTATATCCTAAAGATATCGTACCATCATACTGACCCATATTCAAAACTCGATATTAGTAAGTTGGAAAAGACAAGGTAATAAGTTATATACTTTATATGAAATTATAAAAAACTTAATCTACGTCAAAAATTATTACTGCACTAAAAGATTTAATAAGCATACTAATATGTGTAATTTTTTTTATTTTATATAGTCTAACAAGTTCATTCAATATCAAACAAGAAAGTTTAGCTATGGATAAAGTCTACGACAATGGATATAAAGGTAAGAAAGTAAATTATTTGGCTTAAATACTAAAATCTAATAACTGGATACAAAAAATAAAATAGTAGAAAAAGAAGATATGATGGACGTTCCTATTTACTTTCTCTTTTCAAACGAAGATCTAAGTCGCTTGGGAAGCTTTAAAGATACTAACAATACTCAGGGTGCTTCAAACCCAAAAAATATATCTACAAGCGTAAATGGTATAGTTTCTAATAAATTTAATCAAAACTTAAAAAGACCTTATTTTTATTATTTTTATTATTTTTATTTTTTTTCCATATTTAGACCCGGAAAATATAAAAGAAAAAAGGAAATCTGGAAATAGCGGTTACTCAAATTTAAAATTTCCTGAATTTGAATCAGATTTTGAACTTAGTGATAAATTTATTACTGAAGGTAAGAAAGATATAAAATTTATTATTTATGACCTTTCTTAATATACAGTCTCTAATTTTAGGCTAAACTATTCTTCTTATAACCATTTATTGATGCTCTAAAAAAATTTTTTAGAGGTAGAGTTTCGAGGAAATAAGGATTTGAATCGTCTTAAGAGAACTACATCGTTAATTTCTTTAAACGAAGGGTTTTCGGACGGCTCAAAAAATAAGAATCAGCTGAACTCAAACGACTATAATATAATTGAAAAAGAGCTAATGATTAGTATCGGTGATGAAATAGGTAATTTTCTTACTAAATTTAAAATTATATCAGCATTTATAATGAATCATGTTTCATCTTTAATTTAATTTTTCTATGTATAGACAAAAAATCTGAGATGACTTCATTTAGAAGAAACAGTGAAGCTAGCATTTATTACCATAAGTTATCTGGCGTCTCAGAAGAAAAACGTTTGAGTTTGTTGAAAAGAGTAAACTTAAATTTTGATGCAAATGCAGGTAGCAAGAAGAGTTCAACTGAAAGTAGGAAACGAGGATTAGCAGATGCATTATTTGCTAAAGGCAAAGAAAATATAACAAATACACTTATAGATATGGGAAATGGAGCCGATAGATCACAAGTGTTCAAGCGTGTTAGCTCTGAATCATCTGGTAAACACAGTAATAGGAATTTGAAGCAAAGTAAAACAGCTTACGAGAAGCAGCTTTACTTTTCAAGTAAATATTATCGAAGTGACATTATGCAATCCGATGATGATAATGATATTAACCAAAATAGAAAAGGTAAATTATTGTGACTATATACAAATATACATCTTCAACTTTTATAAAAACACATTTTTTTTTAAATATTAATTAGAAACCTTTGTAAAGAAAAATGCTACTAGAGACAAATCAAAAAGGCCTATAAATAGAAAAAATCTTGCAATTAAAAAAATTAACGATTCTCAAATCATTCCCCAGGAACTAGATGAATTTCTATCGCGTAGCCCAATACAAAAATTACCTGTAAAGATTAAACCAAAAAAAATTCGTCGTGAATCTGAAAAAAGACAGTCTAAAAAAGGTTTTTTGGGACTAGTTTCAAGAAAACTTTTAGGATTGGAGAAGCAAAAGAGGAGCATTAATGTCGAGAATGAAGTTTTAACCACCAGAGAATCTTCTTTTTTGGGATACTTTGGCGATGGAAATACTCAAGCAATATCAAAGCTTACTGGTATTCCTGAACAAATAATTATAGAGAAAAAAAGATATAGCAAGAAAAAGATTTTACCAAAAAACTTACCCCAGCATGATGATAGTTTTTCTTCCGGTGACGACTCTATTGTATCTAGAAAATCAAAAAAAAGCTTAGATAGGCTATCTAAGCTTGTTTCTATAAAAAGTGGTGCAATAACGTCTCCTAGATTTTCATGGTATATTGACGATCATATCTCTATAAATTCAGGTTTACAAAAAACTAATGAGCCTTCGCCGAGAATCTCAAAAATCGACTCTATCGATTTGCAGCTGAGGAAAAACGACATTTCTAACAGCGAGAGTTCTATAATTTCATCAAGCAGCAGATTGGATATTAATAATAAAATTTCTAGCAACAACAAAAAGAAAATACCCGGTAATGGATCTAAAGTCCCTAAAAGCGATCTACGTAAGAGTGCAATTAGTAATTTTTCCAAAAAAAATGCTGAACTTGGTGCAATTGACTATTCTACAAGTATAAACCCATCAAGTTTAAAAGAAAGAACCTTAAATAGCGAAATGGAAAGTATTACACCAGATAAACATTTTATGTATAAAGAAAGAAATGTAAAATATCGACAGAGCCAAAGTAATTACTCAGGTACCATCGCCTTCAAAAAAGGAATAGAGTATTTGTTGGAAAATAGATCTAATAAAGATGCACACACCAGCTACTTTATTAATTATAATCGTCATTTTTCATTTACACTGTACGAAAAAAATAAAAGAATTTCATATTTGCCAAATTTCAACAGTAAAAGATATTCATTAGGTTCCGCGATTGACAAAAACGATGAAATTTTCAGACATGATTATGTAAGTTACACTAAAAACTTGTTATCCGGAAGAAATGCACCATCAACAGACCCGAACTTTTTATCGACTAAAAAAAGCCACGAAGTAAAGTTAGGGTCACAAAAAAAATCTCACTTTAAAAATTTTAATGATGAAAAATCAAAATATTCAGAAAAGATCTCGTGTAATCCTGACGATGTTTCTTCACTAGCATCTAATGACAGTATTATGAGCAAGAACGCATCATTGCTAGCAATGGTAGAAAAAGTTCTAGAAGATCCAACCTTCAGCTGCACAAAGAACCTTCAAGGGAATGTACCGAGGAATACAGTTCGCATTAATATGAATTCTAAAAGATCTTATATGGATGAAAGCTTTTCTAGTGTTAATTCTAGAGGTAGCATTAAGCAAACAGGAAAAGAGATCGAGATTTCTACTACAAATTCTTCAGTAGAAAATTTGAGTTCTTATGGTGATAGCGACCACCTTGACCCTCAACAAGCTCAATTAAAGTCAGGCGTGTTGAATAACTATGGCATAGAAAAAAAACCTAAAATTAAAATAGCAAATTCTACAAAATACGAAGATACCAGTGGAACTGACGAAAGTGAGCTTTACGCTCGCGGATCTTATAATTATAAATTTTCCCAAAATCTAAAGCCTGTAGAGAAATCAATATCAAAAACTGATCCTGTTTTACTGGATGGTATATTTTCTATGTTAGACTCTAAATCTGGAACTCTCGGCGATGAAAGCATTGTGAATTCTAGTTATATTCCTGATAATAAACAAAAATTCAGTAATCACAGAGCTAACGATCATAGTTCTAATTTATCAGGTGATTCTGATTCCGATTTAAGCAAAAAAAACACTCCTATTACTAAATTTGGCGATGATAATGTTGAAGAAATAGGCTCAGAGACATATTTTAGCTCCTCAGATTCTTTACAAAACGAGAAATCGGACACAGATAAAAATCTTGAAAGTGATGCGAATATAAAATTCAGTGATAATCCTGACCCGCGAATAAAAATTACAGCTAAAAATACTAGTTCAAATGGAGATTGTTACGTAGAAAATGGGACTACTTCGGCTTCTAATATAAATGGCACATTTGTTAAAAGCGGGAACCAAATCTATGAGCAATATGATGACTATCTTATCACCTTGAGAGAGAATGGCGCAAACCTAGATGAAAGTTCAGATTCTATTTACTACAAAATAGACAGAAAGATGCAAGAAGAATTCTATCGTAATCAAGAGCAATATAAAGCTTTAAATGTCGCTTTGAATATACAGGACATGCTTAATTTTAATGATTTGATATATAAATTAGATTTAGCAAATGATGAACAAAATATAAAGCTTGTTAACCAAAAGCTAAAGCTCTTAGTTTCTCTATACGCAAATGAAATGTATATATATGAAATTTCCTCCCAAAAGTCTACTCAAATTGAAGAAGCCCATATGTATAAAATTAGATCTTATAACTCTTCAAAACAAAGAAAATTTGCTGGCCATGAAAAAGAAGATAAAGAAATGCAATATCGTAACCAAACGACCAGCCCTAAGCCAAAAAGATCTAAAAATAGTCAAATGATGTCGCAAGGAGGCGAAGTTTCTGAACAAGACGAATTCCACGACGATGATGAAAGTTATTTCTCTAATACTAGCCAAAAAAACAACGTTGACTATGAATCAAATACTGAATCAAATAGCTCTGAATCACTTCAGTCAATGCATGTATATTCTAATCAAGACCAGAATAAAGATATAAAAATAATTGAAAGCGATTTCTCTTCAAACGAGATTATAAACTTGGATCTTCTTAAGGCATGCTTCTTGAGTGCAAAGATATTTTTGGTTAATAAAATTGAAACTGAATTCGTGCAATTTTATAGAAGTGGAATGTATAACAATATAAATGACTTTGTTATCAGAGAGGCTAGCGAGTTTATCTCAATTGATAATGCTCTTGAGTCTTATAATCAGAATTTAGCATTTAAAATTGTTTCTTCTTTCGATGTACAATATAGCAGTATTTTTAGCTATAGTATCAAGAATAACGATGGAGAATATGACTCAAGAGAAATGGTAGAATATACATCTGGTTCACAAAACCAATTAGTTCCAGAATCCTCCGGTGATGAAAATTGTAATAGGATAAAAAAAGGCGTGGAATCTGAATATTTTCCTGATGACCATAGCATTTTACAATTTGTTGGGGTTAAAAAGCCTGTTATTAGAATTCTAACTCCTCCTTTCATAGAGACAAGTCCCCAACAAAGCAGTTTCTATAAGGAACTAGGAAGTAGATCCCCCTCTAGTGTACAACATCAAAGCTACCGAGCTCCAGAATATTTTCTCAATTCCGAAGTAAACCCGTATCATGATTTAGCTGGATCAGACTACTCTATTCCAGTTAAAAAGCCTGGATCTATGAATGTAAAACAAGTAAAGTTCAAAAGCACAAATTTTATTACTGTCTACGAGTATAACGTATACACTGAAAGTGAAAATTCGGATTACTCTGACTATAGCTCTATCTCATCAGAAGAATTCTTGCTTTCTACGGATGAAAGTGATTATGATGAGGATTTTGTTTATGAAAATGACGAAGATTACTCTGAAAGCTATGAAGAGAGCGAGAGTGACCATGAAAGTGGCTCTGAAACCTACGTATTTGAACAAGAGGATTCTGAATATGAGCAGATTGATTTAGATAACAAACCCCCTACTAGTATTATAATACCTAAACAGGCAGAATATAATACGATAGGGCCTGATAGATCTTACAATGATTCCGAAGGTTTTTATGAGGCTGAGTCAAATTCTGAAAGATCTTCAGGGATATTTGAATATGGAACTAGCAGAAAATCGGATAACTATAATAAAACTATTATGCTTAACTCTGACAATATTAATATCCAAATAACAAAGCCAAAAATGGTTTTGATAAGCGAAGATAACCTCATCAGTCCTGGTAGCTCAGAAGAAACAGAAAAATTTATCACAGAAGGCCAAAATAGTCAGCTAAATGATAATACATACCCAAGTATGAAAGCAGAAGTTTATGGTGGTAATGTAAGCTCGCAGGATAAAATCTCTGGTGGATATTCTAACATTTCTACAACCGACTCATCACTAAGCCAAAAAGAAGAAGAGCCAATAAATATCCAGGCAGGTGCACTAGATCAATCTGATATATTACCACAAACTGAAGAGCAAGAGCTTGAAAGTTCTATATCCGAAAACAATGAAAGTGATGCTGATAGCGATAATATTGATGAAAAAGGCTTAAGCAGCGAAGAAAATGACACCTCAAACGTACCACAAACAAATGACTTGTCAAGCTATAAGCTAGTGAGAATTAATAGTACTAGCTCTCATAAACTAAAAAATAGAAGTATCTCTAATATGTCAGGCAGTAAGCGTAACTTTTCAAATCACAATTTAAAGAATGAATCTAAGCTTAGTATTCGAAGAGCCTCTAAAGAAGAATTTGATGAATATTATAGCGACTTTTCATCATCAGATGACGATTTTATTAGCTCTAGGGCTACAATTAATAGATATAATTTGTCAAACTATCAGATATTTGAGCAAAATAGCGTTGGTCCAGCTGATGAAAAGCTTCAAGTTTCTGCCCTTGAAAACAGAAAAAACAACCCAGACATTGCCAGTAGACTCTTAGATGATTTTGAAATGCAAATATTTGAATTAAAAGAATCGTTGGCACGATCGTGATTTTTTTGTGAAAATCATTAAATTAAAGTCTAAAATCGATAAATTTATTTATTTTTAACACTCGTAAAGTTAATCATTCAATTTGATATTTTTATTTATGAAAATCTCTTAATTTTTACACTAGATTTATTTGTTATTGATATCGCAAAAAAATTAAAAAATACCATTAGATACTTCTCTCGAATGCAAAAATTCCAAGAAATTTTTTCTTAATAATTTTCTTCATTTTAAAAAATACGTTCTCTATCTCAATAATTTTTTTGTGGGGGGGGGGGTTTCTATTCCTGGATATTTAGAGCTTAGCCATTTTCAGGTGAAATTCTCATTATCCATTTAAACCCCGTTAATTTGGTAAATTTTGAAGTTCTAAAAAAAAATACAGCTATCCCTGCAAGATTTCAGGATAAAAATAATGAGATAATTAAAGTTAATAAAGTCAAAATACGCAGCGAAAAGCAATTTATTATTGTGGTTAACGAGATATTTGATTTGACTTGTATAATTTAAACTCTCCTGATTATAGGAAAAAAGCAGCTTTTTATTTACAAACGTATATACTAGATCATATTAACGATCATAATTTTTTTATAAAATAGGGTGTTTATTTTTAGCCTTTTGTTTTAGTTGTTATATTCTATATGAGAAATTAAATATTTATTTTTATGACAATTGAAATAATGTACAAAACTAGTATTTTTCCCCGTATGATTATCCAGATTTTTTTTTTAATAGTGTATTTTTTAAAGTGAAAAATGATGAAAACAGGGTTCAGTTATATAAAGGTAAAGATTAATACTTATGTGAACCAAAGGGTTATTCCATTAGGAAAATGAGTTAAAAAAAATAATACAATAATATTTTCCCCTTTTTTTGATTATTATGTTAGTTTTATTTTTGTTTTTGTTTTATTCCATTCACTGTTTTCATAAGTTTAGTATTTTTAAATTTTATAGTTCGTTATATTGAAAATTATAGAAATTTTAATTATGAGACAACAAAGAAAATTATATCAGATTGTGATATTTAAATCGTTTATTTTTTGAGATTTAAATAAAATAATTTTCGTATATTAACTCCATATTACTCTATTAGAATCTTTTTTTTTGACTTACATTAGTTCAAAATTACTTATTGTTAAAATTTTCAGTTTATACTCCAGAGAGAAGTTCTTTATATTACAAGCTTATTTGGTAATAATAATCCGAAAATCAAAAACCATTAAAATAAGCGAAATAAAATGAACTATTAAGATTTTTTACGGTTTATAATAAATACACGATTTTATTATTCATATCATCATTTCTTTCGCAAAGGCGCTCTAACAGCATAAAGATTTTCAAACTTATAAAATTTAAACTTATGAATTTTTAAATCAATATTCCTACAAACTACTATACATTGAACCAAATAACATAAGCTCAAAATCCACTAAGCCATGAATAGTTTAAAGCACTTAATGAGATGTTGCAATAACTCCTATGATAATTTTAGCATAACCTGGAACAATAGGGCCCTAAAATTATAAAAATTATATTAGTTACATACTTGACGGTCTACCCGGAGATTTTTGAAGCACTTCTATCAACTGAAATAGACTTGATCTGATCACTTTTGATCAAAGAAGAGCGCAAGATTGTCATACATTCTTTCATAAAGATTAGCTCAATGAGCTACAATCCACCGACAATGAACCATAAATGATCGAGCGTATTGAAGAAAACTGATTACGCTTTATGTGGGATTCAGTTGACCCTGAGACAGGCTAGTAGTCTTATCGAATATTATTTACACCGAAGGGTCAAATATAGCCCATTAATTGATAATAAAAAGTATCCAGAAGTACTGTTTGCTAATTTATTGTTAAAAATTTCGCTTGAAATAGCCTCTATTATGATTCGGGATAAGCCAGATAGTTTGCTCAAGAGATCAAATATTCCAGGAAAACCAATGCAGCTCGTATAATCTGATATCGAGCTGATAATTTATTAAGAGTCTTTATAAACACCTGTAGCCTAGATTTATGCGACAAATAACAAGATAATAAAATCCTATCGTAAACGCTAACGGTATAGAATATTTAAAAATTCGTACAGAAGCAACTTTTTTATAGCGCCGAGAACCTCGGTTGCAACCTCCACTGAGTCCATATCAATAAATAATACCACAGATCACCAGTGAAAAATTTACCGATGGGATCGCGGTCGCAGGATGGGCTCTGAACAGAGGTTCTGAAACGATCCGCAGTCTGAGGGAGTTTCGCTATGTTTATATCGACACACTCTATACTGTCGGACAAAATATGAGTTAAGGGTATGTTTAAGAAGGGATTCAGAAATTCAATTAAGATTCCACTCTCAATCCAAATCTGGCCAGAGGAGGTGAAAAATAAAAGATGACATGAAATAGAAAATACGCTATTTGCTGCGAATTTTTCACGAAAATTTATTGATTTTTATTTTTCACCGACGGAGGTCACGCTAAAAATTCTAGATTTTTGGCGACAAAAATGATGATTGAACATTCAAGCCCACGTTTAACGTCACATCCCTATAATTATTCATTTAAGCTGATACGGGTAGCCAGAAAGGCACTATAAGATAAAGTAGGCACACAACTATCAAAAAATTATAATTATGAGATTCAGCCAAAGACCCTATACTTATAAATCCAGCTATATACATCCCGAAGAAAATTGGTGGACTGTGACAAATGTTAGACCTCCTCAATCTGAACCGCCAATTCGGGGAACAGAACTTGTAAATTTAAACTATCAACCCCATATGCATAATTATTTGACGCATGATTACTGGCATCCTTTGACCTTCAGTACGTATTAATGCACATTCTGGAACGCAAGATATACTGAAAATATCAATACTTCCACTAGAAACGCCGCCACTTCTATTTCCTTGTGCTGAAAATTTGACTATGGTCGATTTAAATTATATTTAACAAGATACTACAGCTATTTTTGAAATGGGACGGTTACAAAGTAATCAAGATAGCATGTTAAATTTAAGGCCTGGTAATCATGAGAGAAAATTGATGTTCCAATCGCAATCATGCTTAATTTTCACCAAAATTTTGGATCTTAGATTTAATATTAACGACTAGAAATCGTCTAGATTCTTACCATGATCAATATCATGCCTGGTTTTGTGATGAATATCAAGTAAATTACGGTCAAGGGACTGCAATATCAAGATCTGGGTCATTTAAAGAGCATATAAAATTACTAAACGCTGGATAGATGAAATTCAGATGGCTTGCGAGCTTCATAGGAAAATATAAATTGATTTATATATTTCTGGTATTTGGGAAACTCATGCTCCGTCGACTTCTAGATTTGTAGAATCACACACATACACATACACATACACATACACATACACATACACATACACATACACATACACATACACATACACATACACATACACATACACATACACATACACATACACCTCTCTCTCTCTCTCTCTCTCTCTCTCTCTCTCTCTTGAAGATAAAATGGTGGACGTAATCAGTCATTCCGATGAAACCTGCTATCCAGAACCTATTTTTAGAGGGGAGAGAGAGATTTCATGACATAGTTCTTGTTCTTTTACGAGAAACCAGAATTGAAACTTTTGAATAGATATTAGAAGTATCCTGAGAATATCCATCAGCTTCCATGTGTATTCTGAGATATTTAATCGAAAGTAGTCGAAAATATATATCAACATCAAGGAAAATCTCATAGTGTTGTATTCACTGAGACTGAGCAGTTTTGTTGGCCTCTCACTGCTATTCAATTCGTAAAACATCATCTCGTTCATATTTAAGGAATTTTGGAGAAATAACTTTCCTAGAACTACTCAAAATATCAGAATAGATATGGAATCACTACTCTGAGACGATTATCAGGCACAAAGTCACATATGCCCCCTCGGTTATAAACCCAAAAGATGCAAAGATCATATTAAATACGCAGACCGAATGGTATCTTTCAAAGTATACATTCTAGAAGCTAAAATAAATACACTGCTACCACAATTTGGACCAGCTCGCAATAAAACTGAACAAAAAGGTGGAAAAATACATCGGCTGGTTTGCAGATACGAAGGTACTATTCATAAACTCGCTGAACTGCAAAATTTCCGGGTTCAACAACCCTAAATTCAAGCTGCCGTGGAACCTAATATCCGAAATAGTCGAGAATATCAGACAGAAACGAGTAAACATAACTCTGGTTGCACCGATATAAATTTTTTCTATCTGGTTTCCAGACCTCATCGCCCTTTCAAAATTAAAACACCCCCTCTTCAGGAAACAAGGGATAAAAAGATCCAGAAAGTGGTAATTCTTCGCTCTCGAAATACAAAAACCTTAGCTTGGTAGCATTTAGGATTAGAGAAGTTTCATCAAATCCAAAGATCTCGGTATTTACTCCCAAGAATGTAATATTTTGAACATAAAATTGGCTCAGCGTCGAAATAGACGCAGCTCTTTCCAACAGCTCTTTTTAGACCGACTAATATCTAACGAGACAAATTCTAAGATCTACGCTTCACAAATTATCAACTATTTGGCTGAGATTTATACAATAGATAAACTAAAAATTAAGCAAAATTTAAGCCTAAAATTCTGCACTGATAATATTAGCGCTAAACCTCGCAGAGCTGGAAAATCACTGAATATTTTCAGAATTTACAAGATCATAGTATTATTTATTATGCTTCATTGGCCAGATACAATTATGTGTTACCTAATCTTTATTTAATTTCGAAAATCTTTCCTAGATACTAATACTTTAACCCTTAGAAATTTTTCAAATGTTCCAAATTGTTCGAAATTTCGTTCTCTGAAATTGAATTTCAAGAATAATCTAGAAATTTCAAGTTCAGTACTAAAATTTCTTTGAAAATGTAAGGGTTAAAAGTATGAAAATTTTTTCTTAAAGAAAAACAAAATGAAAATAAAAGTATATAAACCGTCTGATCTTCCAGTTTTCTTGGATTCCTTACCATCTTTTCTTTCGCTAGGTACTCAACCAGCATTATAAAATAAATACTATTTAAATAAACTTATAATTATGAATAATGCCAACATTTCCCAAGAAATGCTTCAGGAAATCCTCAACAGACTTACAGTTCTGGAGGAATCAAGCGCACATCCAGAGACAGCCTCAATCCCAGAGTCAGTGGATATGGACCCACAAGTGTCCTACATCACAGAAAGACCATTGCCTGCCGACATGGAGCTCTACAAAGAGCTACAAGAAGCTCTTCCAACTGTCACGGAAGACTTCTTAAAGTCCCCTCTATCTGACATCAATCGGAAGAAGTTTTTTGCAGCCGTCCCCAGGAACTCCGCCATGGATTATGACCCTCCCGCGGTCAATTTCAAGTTGTCCAGCAACGCCAGGCGCATTGACACCGCAATGTACGATGCACAGTACAGGTTATCGGCAATCACCAGGCCGATTGACTTCTTTGTGCATGAGTGCATTCAAGGTGGCAATCAGGTGCCAATCT
>LSSN01001993.1:0-17797 GCA_001970855.1 Smittium culicis
GCTTTATTATATTAGCTTTATGTAATTTTTGACCAATAATGTGAAAAATGATGAAACACGAAGAAAAAAGTTTACCAGTATCTTGGCCAGGCTTATCCATACCCAAAGCTAACAAAAAATACAGTGGAAAAAATAATTTCAATAAATAAAGCACATATTCATTATTATTGAAGTTCAAGCCAAACTTAAATGTGATTATTACTATGCTATTATTTATTTCAAGAGCTATAAATAAAATAATTTTAATGAATAAGTAATTTGGTATATGATCGATCATCATCAATACTATACACTATTGAGAAGGTATTCCAATATTCGTAGAACCTGACCTCGAATAAATATATATCACCAAGAGATACAAGAGTTTCCATTGTACATAAAATAAATAAAGTTTATTATAAACACCGTAATATCTATCTATAATAATATAAAAGTGCAATGTAGTAACGTTTACACTTCACAAGGGGCATTTAATCAACCCAATGAATATTTTAACGATTTTATTGCTATAAAAATCATTTTTATATTCTGTTTAATTCTAGACCGCAATATTTATTTTAATCAATTATTTACGGTATAAAAATCTATGGATACATTTCTCATTAAAATTAATTAAAATATGTAGAGGTTAAAATTTCATCAAAAGGCGTTAAGTGAGTAATTTTTTTTAATTTATTATTTTTAAGCATTACTAAACTAATATAAATCTTACCGAACTATCCATTTTTATTACTATTCGAGTCTATATTAACCCATAATTGCTCACAATTATTGAAATAATCTCAAGAAAAATAAAGAATTTAAAAAAAATGATTTATTGTAGTTAAATTAATGTTTAAAAAAATAATAAAAGCTTTTTTTAGGTAAAAGAATATTAATGTCAATTTTTTATGTTTTTATTAAGGAATAAAAAAAAATATGAATACGATTATCTAGGTATTAAAGAAAAGGGATATGGTGAAGATTATGATATTTAATAGTATATAAACCGATTCTTATTTTTGATAAATATTTTAAAATGAAACATGGAATGCGAAAAAATTAAAACACCAAAAAATTCAAGTCTAATCAAGTAAAATAGAATTGCATTAAAATAATAAAGATTTTATAAAATGGAAACAGAGGAAAGCATTCTACCTTTGGACGGGAAAGGTTAAAAAAAAAAGTATAGTGTTCATAGTTGTATAGAGCATAATTAAACTTAATGAAGTGTTTGATAATAAGCATTGTATTTTAGTTATAAATATGACCAATTTAAATGGAAAAAAACAGTGTGCATTTGGGCAGGAAAGAACCAAAAAAAGGGCAAGAGAATAGCAAAGTGTATAGCAGCGTATACACTGCAGCAAAATTAATTTTATATTAGCTACTATAAATTTTAATTTTTTAAATTATTATTTAATTTGGTTTATATTTTATTATCCCAGTTTTAACAAGAAAATTTTTCTGGTATAACGTTTTATATTTCATAATCATTTGCAGAGTTATGAATTTCAAAGCTCAAACAAATTTCAGCCTATTTTTTATTGCTTTAATTTATCTTATTTAATTGCATAGCTTAGAATGTTATTTGTAGCAGTTTACAATTCAAAAATAAATCAAAAGTACCTGACGAATAAAATTTATGTATTAATCTATATAATTAATTTTGGTAGACAGTTTTTGGTCTGGTGGACAGGTACGCAAATTTTTGAAAAATTCCATTTTTGATCTACCGCCAGGGGAAGGGTTAAAAAGATATTTATTTTTCAGTTTATCAGATTTTTTTTCCGATTTAGCATATTTCTATTATTATTGCTTATAAAAAAATAGTAATACTAAGATTAACATAAAGTATATTTAATTAATTTATTAAGAGGCCTAGCCTAAATTAAAAATATAATTAAGTAATATTTAAACCATGGAAAGTTGTATATATAAATAATTAATTAATAGAATAATTCTAAATATATCGAGGTTAAAATGTTTTTAAAATTCAAGTGTGAAAAAAATATCAAATTGTGTTATAATGAGTCCATTTTTTTATGTTTCAGTCTAATTCTATTTTAACAAATTAACTTATAAAAAAAAATTTTTTTTTGTACTAACTAAAATCAATATAAATATTTAAATTTTTATAAATAAATTCTATTATTTTTTTCAAATAATTAATCAAATATAATCCATTTAAAAAAATTCTGATATTTTGATATTCTACCACTAATTATGAAAAAAGTAAGAAGTTAAAATTTTGATATCCTCAAAATGTACCTCTATTAAAATTGAATATCAGTTAAATTTGGGATATAATTTGATATCAATATTTAAATAAAATTCATATCACAATAAATCCTAATATTATGTTAAAAAACTGTAAAAAAAAAAAATGAGAAGGTTACTTTATTGCATTAATAATCTTTTTTTTTTTTAGCATTTAAAAAACAAAGCTTTAAAATTTTAATCCTAATTCTAGATTTTATTTTTTTTAACTTCTCTATTTAATTTAATCTATAAATAAAAATCAAAAATTCAAGCCACTATATTTAAATGCAAAATTGTTTAAAAATTTGAATTCTATGAAAACATCTAGGCAAAAATTGAAGAAATGCGATAGAACCGTTTTCATTCTCCGTAAATTTCGATAGATTCAGAATAGATACTTTTATTTAGATATCATCTATTTATTAAGCAAATATTAGTTATTCTTAAATTTTTTTAATATAAAATTATCGATTAATATTAAAATCGAAAAACTAATAAGAGATCTATTTATAAAAAAAACTCTATTCTATTCCTAATTACCTTATAAGCTAAAATTATTAATTTTAACTGAATTTCAATAGCATAAGGTTTTATAATTTTACTATTTTACTATTTTACTATTTTACTATTTTACTATTTTACTATTTTACTATTTTACTATTTTACTATTTTACTATTTTACTATTTTACTATTTTACTATTTTACTTTTTGAGACAGTTATCAGTATTTTTTAATAATTTAATAGAAAAACTAGATAAATTTAAATAAATCAAATATTAAAATTTAAATTATTTGCAAACTGACTTTTTTAATAAATTTTTTGAACTTAAGAATATTTTTAGATATTGGATAAATCTAATCTCAGAGATAATTTAAACTTTATTAATTTCAAAATAAAGTATAGTTAATGACATTAATTTAATTATAAAAAATAACCAAAAGTACAATTCAGTCCTATAAATCTGTAAATCTCAGCAATGGAAAAATAATAAAAATTTTTTTTTTAATTTATTTACTCAACCCATGATTATTTTCTTTATCTTAAATATTTTTATCTATTTTAAGATCTATTACGTTTTTTTCAGGATAATTTAAATTCCTCTAGACTTGTGTTGAGGGTTTCTTACTTTTGTGTATCTGATTTTCTCCCTGACACCTAGCTTTTATCACTAGGTATTTTCTATTATTATTATTATTATTGGTATTTTTAATATTAATATTTTTATCTTACATGAATAGAGTTTGTTTATTTGATTTACTAAAATATTAGATACCTCCTCCAATTTTTGCAAGTGCAAGATGGTTTTATATCCAATTTTTTTGTTTTGGGAATCTTGAGAATTTTGTACAGCTGAACTGACGAGAAAGCTTCTTCCCTTTGTTTAATATGTTTAGTGTCTCTGTAAAATGTCGATATTTAATTTATTATAAAATACGTTTATCGATATGAAAATAAGTCTTATATTAGTCAGCACCATCAATTGCTGACTAATAATTTGTAGTTGTAGCGCGAATATATTCATAGTCTGTCGCAGAATTTCACTGCGACATTTGTGTATAATTTTTTTTTTGAGGTTTAAATTTATATTTTCGAATTTATGTTTATTTTTTACATCAAGTGTACATTGACCATTTTTTAAGCTTTTCAATTAAATTAGACTTCTTTAATAATATAAAATACCAAGTTTTATTATTGTATGAAGCTTAAAATTTATATTATCTTTACAATAATACACTTCTTACTTGTATAAATTTACATTTTTTTCAGTAAAAATTTTTCAAAAAGCTCAAATATGCCGAATAATTTGAATTTTATGTGATATCCAATCCGGGTTAAACTGAAGGTAATTACAGTTAACCTTTGAAATAGCTTTAAATTGAACAGATTTAATTTCTGATAAGGAAGAGTAAAATTATCATTAATCTTGAAATAGTATAAAATGGATTTATAAATATATAATATACATAACGCAGTATATATAAACAATAAATATTTTTATTGAGATTAAAAATGTTCAGTTAAATGAAAAGGGATAATTGTTGATTTTTTGTTTTTTTTTGATAAGTTTTTATACGTGTTTATTTGTTTCTGATAGTTTATTTATTTTTTGAATTTGTCTGATTTTATATAAATTAATAACTATAATTATTTAAATTAGATAAAATGTCATTTTGAATTTTTTTTTTTTTTTGAAAATTTGATCCATTCAACTACAATTAGACTCAGTTATAAATAGTTGGACTGATTTTATCACAAATTTACTATATTTTTTGAGTTAAACATATATCAAACCCGCAAAAAAAATTAACACTAAAATTAAGGAGGTATATGAATCCGTTTATACTAATTAATTGCGAAAATATTCATTAAATATCTTTTTTAGATATTTTCTTATATACAAGAAAAAATTATAGATTCGAATCAAAAATTTATACAAATTGATTCAGTAAATTTATTTTAAAACAATTAATTACAGATTAAAATAATATAATTATTTTTAATTCTTGTAAAAATCTACTTAATATTAAATTACTCTAATCAAGATCTTTAAGAAAAAAAAAATTTAGCTAGTGAATGATAATAAAACATTATTACAATTAGTTAATATATATTAGTATTTAAAATTTTTAATTATTTTATTTTTTTTAAAGCCAAAAAAATTTCTAAAAATCGAAGAATCTGAAAAAAGTATATTAATGCATTGTAATCAAATTTTTATAATATTTTAAATAGATAAATACAAAAAAATCATTTTGGTTAAAAATTTCAATTAATTTAATGTATCAAATATTGTTTTTTAATAGAAGCTGAGTAAAAATTTTAATTACAGTTTATAAATTCCAACATTAAACTGATTCAAAATAATTTTTAATTATGCTCCTTTTAAATTTATTCGATTTTTTTATCAATAATTTATTGACTCGACGAATATAATAAAATAATATTTATAAATACTTTATACAATGGTTTAAAGAGTATTTATAAATAATTATAAATGATTCAATTTACTATTTTTAATTATTAAAAAATTTTTTTCGCCTTAGTTAAATTTTTAATCTTATTAATATTAATTATTATGAAAATTAAGTATATATATTGAAATAAAATCAATGCTTGAATTTTTTATAGAAAAATATTTATATTTATATAATTTAAGTTGTCTAACCTAATTTATTTAAATTTATTTATTCAAAAAAATTTTGGGATTATTTGAAATAATTAAAATATATTTTTTAAATTACAGAGGAACTCTCTTAAATTTGCTGATTCGGTTATTTAGTTTAAATAAACCTAGAATAATTTAAAAAAATTTTTTTTTTATAAATAATCTTTCAATCATAATCATTTTATTATCTATCTAATAATGAATCTATATTGTATATTAACTTAATAATGAGTCATTAGGATGGGTAATTGTGGTAAATTTTTTTTATTCGGTACCTAATTGACATAAAATCCAGCAATCTACTTGCACAAACAGATAGCTTTCATTGATTAAAGAAATAGTATTTTATGATATGAGATAAAATTTTCAAGTTATTCTACTATCATCACAATTTATTTTGAAGGCATATTTGAAATTTGATATCTACAAGATGTATAAAAATTTAAACCTTTTTTGATGAGCTTAAAGTATAACCTCTGTGATATGAAATAAGGTGTATAATTGCTAATATTAACGGTATCATTTGCTCTCACCTCTATATTAAATTTACACAGAATTAATACAAATACGAGAAAAGCCATAAGTTTACAGAGTCGCTCATACATTTGAATTATTTTTCATGTTTTATTGATATAAAATAATAAATGTATTTAAAATGAATAAAAAGAAATATACTTCTAGAATATTATTTATCCTATTTATCAAAGATAACAACAAATATCAGAGATTTTTTTTACGAAGAAAAATTATTGAAGTATATTAGATAGTTTCTTTTTATCACTTATTATTATATAATATATAATTATATTTTTAATCTTTATTATTCTTAATATAAAATTTTCTTTGTCGTCTTGGCTATACTTTTTATTTAACATACTATTCATTATTTTTTACCAGTAATAATAATATTTTTACAATGTGTTTCATATCCATTAGATAGTATTTTATGATCAAGATTTTTTTAATAACGGATTATTATTATTACGATAACCATTATAGAAAAAATACGATAAAGTAAGCTAAAAATTAGCAAAGTTGGTGCAAGGCATAAAAAAACTAATAATATAAATAACAAATTTCTCTTCCGGTCTTCCAGCTGCTACCTAAAGGAAAATGTGACCAAACTATTAACTGAAAGATCCACCAAGATATTGCTTGAAGTTTTTTTATAGCTTAGAAATAAACATTTTACTTTTATTTAATTTTTTATTGTATTTAGTTATACAATGGATTTTAATAATTTAGATTTTGGTTTCCATACTTTTTATAGTTATCTTTTATCATAAATATACTCTGAATATACATGAGATTTTATTATGAAAATTAATCAGTTCCAGAAATTGGAAATCACTAAAAATTGTATGCAGATATTAGGCGCTAGTACTTATTATAGCCAAAGATGTTAATACATCTTATTTAATCCTCAGATTATTTTAAATATTTGATATGTTATATTATTACCAAATTTCTCTAATGTATTTAGCAAATTGATTTATATATACCAAATCATATCACAAGATAACTATGTTTATCAAAGCCATGGAAGCTTGTTTAATAAATAATATGATACCAATATATTGATCAATAGAATTACTACGGGTATTTTATTTGATTACTTAAATCAACAAATTCTCAATCAATAAAGTCCTGTATTAAATTTTTACACAAGATCCATTTCAAAACGGACTAATTCGATTTCAAAATTAAAAAAATAATAGCTCAAGAAATTTAAAAAAGTTTTCAGCTACTAATTAGTTGCTTACTTATAGAATAAATTGACTATTTAAATATATAACGGTATAAAAATTTATTTTTTAAATCTATACATTTTCCCCATTATTGTATTGTATTTAATACTGTTTGAGTATAATACTAACATTTTCAAGGTTATAAATCGATAGTTAGATTAATATAACAAAACAAAACAAAATATTCAAGTTTAAAAGCACGAATTTTTTTTTCGATAAATTATAAAAATTGAATATTGATAATATGCATTGGAATTTTTGATAAAATCTTATTTAATTAGTTTAAAAATGATAGATAATATAGCTTTTCATTTTTTATTGAAATACCATTATTATAAATATGCTTTATTTTTTATAATATATCTTATTTTGGTTATTGTTATTTGAAAAAAATTCTGTGAATTTACTTTAAATAAAATATTTGTTTTCAAATATATTTTTTGTAAATAATATATAAGAAGAAGTTATAATTTTTATTTTTTAAATATTTGAAAAAAGATTGTGCTTTTTTATAATACTAAATGTAAAGTAAATAGAGTAATACGATTTGAATTATCTTTATTTTTTTCTTTAAATAATTGTGTTTTTTCAATTACTGCTAAATGAATTTAAAAGTTCAAGGAAAAAGAAAATCAATATTGCTAAAGTTCAAAGTTTTTGAGATGTCGTCATAATATAAGTCATTATTAATAAGATTTAGTGCTTTATTAATATCATCTCCAACCGTTGATGTATCAATAGAGGTCACTTGGTTCAGAGGTAATGAGTTATTATTATTATTCAACTCGCTTGTATTACATAATGTATTTGACTCATAAATAGGATTAATGCAATAACTATAATCATCTAGCTTATAACCCAATTTATTTTTATCAACAATTCGCTCACTCAATGTTTTTGAGGAAGATATTGATTCAAATTGATGTTTTAAAAATAAATCTCTCGAATTATCTTTACAATCTGATTTTATTGAGTAATCAGAACAGTCATATACTAATTTATATGCATCTTCTTTGTTTTGGGTATTTTCGGTTAAGGTTTTAGGTAGTATATTTATTTCTGGTAGACTTTGTTTTTCGCTTCTTTGTGGTTTTGGTATTTCATATTTTAAATTTAGTGACACCTCATTATCATTTAGGTCTGATGGTTGGAAAGTAGGGTCCGCTTTTTCTATCGATGTATATTTATCTATTTCCAAATTATTGTTATTATATACTTCCTCAGCACACTTGATGTTTTTATTAAATGTATCTTCAGACTTTTTAATCTCGCTTTTTGAACTTGTTCCAATTATTTTTGCTTTATGTAAATCAACACTAGTATGTTTATTATTAAATTCTTTATAGCTCTTTCTTTTATTTGATATCATTACACCATTGCTTTTAGATATTATTTTTGAAAGGTCATTTTGAATTACTTGCAATTTTAAAGGAGTGTTTGAACCATCATCATCATCCGAATCGGACTCATTTGTAAAATCACCTTTACCTACAAATCCGCTGAAATCTAGACAAGCTTTTTTATGGGGTTTAAAGCTATCCATAGTATATGATCTTTTTTGATTTAAATTATCGAATATAACATTGTTAAAGCTTGACAGAGGAGGAATGTTATTGTTAATCCCAAAATTAGATTCAGTTTTCAATTTCGGATTTCCTATTTTAGATGACCCATCTGGAAAATACATTAAATTACGATCATTTCTACTGATAATCTCTTGGAAAGGTTCAAAGATATTTAATCCAGTGGTATAAGAAGTGTCAGTGTTAAATATATTATTATTTCCTGAATTGTGGATATGTTGATATTGTGATTTGTTAATTTCAAATGCATCGGGATTTGGCTCTGTATAACCGAATAGATTTTTCTGAGTGGGGTTATATTCAATAAAATTTTGATAAGAGCTTATACAACTAGATTTTCCTTTAAAATCTGTAGCTTCAGTAATGCTTTTTATATTATCATTTTGGTTAAAATTTTCAGGTTGAATATCATCATATCTATATTCATCAAATTTTTCATTTGAACCAAATTCATTCTTTTCATATTCACTATAGGTATCAACATCATAATCTTTTTTTATGTTGTATTTATTTTTAATTATCAAACTTGCAACCTCAACAAATTCTGGGTATTGTTGAAGTGTCGGTGAATTGTAGTATTGGATCACAAAATTTGCAGCTGATCTATTTTTTTCGACTATATCAAGGAGAGTTCCGTTTCCAATTGCCTCTAATAATAAACCCTTCTGCTTTACGGATAATTTTTTCATCTTTCTTTCGTTTAAATGAACTTTATAATGACGCCTCAAGTTACTAAGAACTGAAAAGCTTTTTCCGCATCCAAATAAGCTACACTTATAAGGCTTTTCACCAGTATGAACAAAAGTGTGTGTTTTTAGCGACGATGGGCGATTAAACCGTTTAAAACAGTACATGCATATATACTTTCTCGTTTTTGATCCATATTCATTCAATTCTGGCCCACCTTTTTCTAGGTCGTATATATCCAGTTCGTTGTAATATGAGTTACGTTTACCAACGTCATTAAAACTTTTACAGACATTATTTCCAAACCTATAGTCGGCTTTTTTTATACATTCCCTTTCTTCGTTACTTTCATTGAAATACTCTAATCTGTTTTCTAATGTACGATTTTCACCATCAACATATTTTAATTCACGTTCTTTTTTATTTATAGCATCAGATCTGATGTTTTTAGCTTTTTTAGAACCTTTGTTTAAATTTACTGCATTTTCTTTGCAATTTTTTGAGATTTTTCCGAATTTCTTTATTTTTTTGCTATTCATGGTGACACTTTTATCAATAGAGTATAACCCATCTTTGCCATAGATTTTTGAGTCAAATTCAAAATGTTTTCTCAGTTTATTAATCTCCTTGATATCATTAGAAGATTTTAAATCATTAATGAAACCATTTCCCCAAATATTTAACATTTCGTTGCCATCATTTTTTTTTTGAAAAGTCGATTTAAGGGTATTTTTTTGATTTTTGAGATCAAAATTTTGCACTTGATTATTTTGAGTTGCTTGTAATTGTTCTTGATTCTGTTTATGGTTATTTTCGATTCCTGAATCAATTATATTCTGTTCTAAGCAATGTCGATTATAATCATCTATATTATTATAAGAGTCAAGGCATCCTGCATCATTAAAGTTCGAAAAAATAATTTTTCCGCCAAAAAATCTATCTTTTTCAATAGAATTGTGGTCAATATAATTTGGTTCAGCCACAGAATTATCTATGCTGTTTATTTCTATCGGTCTTTCATAGCTTTTATTAAAGCATATATTATTTTTTACTTGTTTGTCTTTCAAAGTATTTAGTTCTACACTTAAATTGCTTTCAATAACTCCACTAAATGCATTGTTTCTTTCAATGTCATGTTTTTTTAGCAAATCAATGTTATTTACAAATTGTAATGGATTGTCATTGTTTTTCATATTTGCTTTTTTCTCATTTGAAATGTGATATTCTTTTTCTAGGTTCTGAATTTTAGAATATTCATTATTATTCTCTGGTATAGAATTTCGACTCAGATTAGGTTCTGATATGTAACTATTTCCAAAGCTCCTATTAAGTTGAGTAAAATTGCAATTTTCTGTTTTTCTAAATTCCAGATTATTTAAATCAGAACCAAGATTAATGTTATCTAACCCTAATTTGTCAGAAACTGTATTATTGTATTTAGGATATAATGCAGGACTTTTTGAATAAATATTTACAAGCTTTTCGCTTTTAGTAAACCTTCTATTTTTGATCTTGTTATTGTTTCTATCAAGTTTTTTATTTTGAGTAGAATCTATTGTGTCGTGTATTATTAGCTCATTCTTTCTCTTTTCTCTTAACTTTTTTATATTTTTTTGTTCACTATTTGGAAAAATAGACTGATAATTCTCTAAAAAATCCAAATTTTCACTTTCTTTAAAATTGTCACTATTTTTACCTATCATTTGAATATCTAGCCAATTTGATCTCATTGAACTATCGTCATTAAATTTAGAAACATGTTTAGCTTGAATATCAGTAGAATGACTAAAAGTAGAAATGTCATTAAGACTTGGAATTTTACTGATAGATATACTATCAAAGCTAGGTAAACACCCTTGACTAGAAAATTTTTCCAAGCTCTGCTGTTGTCTATTGAACGAGTTATTATCTAAGGAATGATCATCTATTATATTTCTTGGGTTTATGAGCTTATTTAGTGTAGAATTGTTTTCATTTAATGTGCTAGAATTTATAGGGATATTAAAATTTGAAAATTCTAGTTTCTTAGTTAAATCATTAAGGTTTCTGTTTATATTTTCATAGCAGCCATGAATATTACCCTTGAGCTCGCACAGATCTCTTCCCTGGAGCTCTTGATAAGATGGTACTTTGATTTTATCGAAATTTAACATATTTTCGTTGAATTCTCTATTATATTTGCAAGTTTCAATATTGTCATCGGTATATGAATTGTTTTTTTCAATAATAGACACGTTTTCGCTCAATATATTTGAATTTACAGTAAAAACAGAGGATTTATCTAAAGAGTATTTCTCAGTTTCAATTTTAAGCTGGGATATAATATTTGGAGTTTTTGGTAAACTTTTATAAACTTGACTTTGCGCGTTTTTTGTTAATTCAGTATTTGTTTTTTTTAGGTAGCATAAATTATAATCTTCTGAAAGACGTGATAAATTGCGATCGGTTGATTGCGGTATATCTTTAATTATCGGAGCAGGCTTTATAATTTTATTATCTTGAAATGAATCATTAATATGGTCTTTTTTTGATTCATCCGGATCGTATGGTTTTTGAGAGGCGTGTTTTATTCTATTCATTTTAGCGATATTTTAAAATTATATTTTATCTATATATTTCCCCTTCTATTCCTTTTTTATTTATTTCTTAAATAGTTATTATGTATTGGGTAGTATGATATGATTATATATAACCTGCCTGAGAATTATTTTAAAATGTTTAAATGTTCATGTAATATGAGAAAGTATTAGATAAATTATGATCTTGATATGCAACAGTTCCAACATATATTTTTCCGCTTTATAAAAAAATTAAAACCTTGTCTCTAAAAAAGAATGTTAAAAAAACTCTTCAAATTTCAATAAAGTCTTTAGTTTTATCATATATATACAACTATATTTTTTAAAAATGAAAATAAATTTAAAAAATTATACATATAAATATGCGTATTTAAAAAAATAGTCATAATTTTAAGGGTGCTAAAATAAATATTCTTATAAATAAATTAATTACCAGTTCTACTTTTATTTGCGATTGATTATATTCTAGAAATGTTCCTAATTTAGTTATTGTGAATTCACCATTAAAATATCACAAATAATTATTCAATTTATTTACAAAATATAGAAAAAATAAATCTAGACATATTATGAGTTCATAAATTAAGACTAATAAAAATTTACAGCATTTACCTATAGCTATTTTTATTTAATTCAATTTATAATTTTGAGTTTTAATTCGGCTAATAATGCAAATTAAACTCTAAAATAAAGAGCTTATACTAAGTCAAATTTAATGGCAGTGTAAAAATTTATTTTTATCTAGAAAAATCGATTTTTTATAAACCAATTCTCAGACTGTTCTTTAAAAAAAATCAAATTATTGATTTGCTGACATTTTTATATTCTAATATTACGCTTAAAAGTTCCAAAACAATAAATTATAACGACTATTATTGATTGAAATTCGAGGTTCTTTAGATGCGTATTTTTTTTTTTATTAAATTCACTTTTATTATCATAGTTGAATATTAAAATTTTACATTATGAGAGTACCATTTAAATTATATTGAAAAATATACATTAGAAAAATTATTTTAGCATAGAATAGCTACAAGGAAGATTCTTTATGAAGGAGAAATTTTATAGCGTAAAGTGTTACAGAAATAAAGTCACATAAAAAAGTAATGACCAATGAAACAAATAGTTTCTTTTTAGCAGATATAAATTTCAAAGTTATAAGAAAAAATAGAAAAATCGAAATGACTTTTCAATCTCGCCAATAATGTTTACAATTTTTGTATTTCCGAACCAACAAGATTAAATTGCAACAAATTGCTCTCTTCGATCATAATTTTATATGTTATTTTTCAAATACTACTAGGTATTCAGAATATTTTTCATGAGTAAACGTTTATAGAGAAATTGAAAACTTTTAATATCCACCATTTTTATGAAAATTACTATTTTAGATCAAACACATAGCGTCGGCAACGTGTATAAATAATATAATATTTATATTCATAATATTTATAACTGATTTGTGAAGTTTTAAAAAGAAATAACCCCTGAAAGAGTTAAATATTATATCTATAATTTGAGTCACAATTTAAAAATTATAATGTTACTGATAGCTAATCTCTAAAGCCAGGAAAAAATGTTCAGACCTATTAAAAAGATCTCGGCCTATTAAATATTAACTTGTTCAATGTTTATATAAATTCTAAAGGGCTAACCTTATCTAGAACTTAATATATTTTAAATTAAATTAAATTCTAAGATTTTCTTTTTTTTTCATAAATCCAATTATATATAGAACTATTCTTTTTTATTTTGATTAAAGTCTGGTATTTGGGATACCATTGATTTAAACGAAATACTTTCTTCCTATATTATTGATTCGTTAAGGTGATATAGCCATAAATATTATCAAATTTTATCATCTATATGAAATTTAATATCTATTTGATATATAAAGCAGATAAAAAAATTAGTATTATAAAATTAATAGTACAAACCTTTACTTCATAACAATACTCCAAAATATAGGTATTTATTGGGAATTAAAAAAGGTTTAAATGTAATTTTTTTTTCTGTTATTAAATGTAAAATATTTTAGAAACCCCGAGTGAAGAGACCAGTTACCTGTAACATAATATTGTTGTACATAAAATTCTAAAAGTTTAAATTTTTTTAGTTTAATTTATAAGGAGTTGAAATTTTGCCATAAACTAATTACATTTTGAAATTTTTATTCACCAAAAAAACTGGTGTTTTTTTTAGGTTATTATTTTTATGAGATATTAATCACCTTAACACTATGTAAACAGTGTACTACAAAAATGCTTTCTTATATAAAGAATCTCTTGTATGCTTTCCTTCACTATTAAAAATCACTATAGAGTTAAGTTTCTTTTTTCATTTGGCTAGTATAATAAACATATTTATCAATTTTTTTGAAAGCATAGACTTTTAGAGATTTTGGGCTTTAAAAAAACAGTTGGTGATTTTTCTATTGATAACCACTAGAAATTATTTTATTAACAATTGTGAATAATTTTTTTCATGTTAATGTATAGAAAGATTTATGAGTATTTAATAATGTATACTTGCGAATTTTTTTATTCCTCTTAAATTTTCAAGGAAAATACCCATAATTATCTATTAATTAATGTCCAAAACTCCATACTTTGTATTGTATATTTATTGTTTGTTAGCGAGTATATTAAATTCGTAATTTTTTGGTTGTAAATCATTATTCTAAAATTGAATTTTCTGAATTTTGGACTAAAATAATGGTAAGAGAAATTCTTATTTATAATTTTTTAATTAAAAAATACTAGTTTAGAAATGATGAAGTGATATCAATTTCTCTGAAGTGCTGGCTATTAAAATATATATATACCCAGTATGGGTATATATATATATATTTTTTTTTGTTAAGGATCATTTGAACTATTCTAATAAAAAATTTCCTAGATATAAAATAAAGATTTTGATTTTTGAGTTACTATTTTGTATTTGAAGATCATATTTTTTCAAATCACACGAAAGTATATATTGTGATGTTTGATTTTTTATGAAAGAGTAATTTGCATTTAAAAATATATTTCTAGCCTCTAATAATATCTAAATGTTTATTTTGACGAAACTTTAATTAATATAGAATTCATACAAATTTTGACTAGTTTGAAGTAAATACAGTTGAACGAAGAAATTTCAAGATACTGAAAGTTCTATTTGAATTAAAATTTCTAGTAAAAAAATATAATTTATTTAATAAAATTAAATTATAAATTTAATTTTCAGCGTCAAAGCAAGTGGAATTTATACTTTTCATTTTCAAAGAGCAATTATCCAGTTGCAGTAAATAAAGTTAAAAAAATTATCATACTTTGAAATTTTTTGATGAGATTAAAATAAAATATTACCACTAAAAAATAATTGTACTAGGATCTAAAAGAATTGAGATATCAAAAAATAATTCTTTTTTTATATTGTAGAGTTTATATGCGAGATTATGGATGAAGCTATCGTTAAGTAGCAATTAAAGTTATTGTCTAATTCTCGATAATATAAACACTAGAAAAGTTTAAATATCAATTCTATTTAGCCTATACTAATTATATGTTAATATTTATGAATAATTAACTGTATACATAACAAAACACTTACTTGGATCAAAATCTCATATACGCATTATAATAAAATATGAAATTTTATTTCTCTTAGAAAGAAACTTCGAAATCATGTGAAAAAATCCATTTCTTGACAATACTTTCAATTTAAACTTATTTTTAGAGCAATATATATTAGGCTCAAGCCTCATAACAAAGTATAGGAATCATTGCTGTTATAATTATATTTTATATTCTGAAACTATCGAAAATAACGCATTTCTTAACTATATTAATATCTAATCTCATATACTAATAAATGCCATTATTATTTTTACAAACAATTTTATTTCATTTAGCAGTATTAGGTTTTTAATTAAATATTTCAAGTATAATGTACTCTAGAAGTTAAAAAACACTATTTTCAAACTAGCTTCTTGTTCGCTATATTCATTAAAATAATAGATTTTTAGCTCGATATTTGACGTTTTATATATTAATAGATTATTTTTAGACAAAAATGAACTAAAAATAAAAGGTTAATTGGAAATTAAAATCAAAAAAAAATTCTAGAAGCGAACTAGCATATGTACAAGTGAACAATTACGAAGACAATGATTGATAAAATGCGACCAAAATAATTAAATTAGTATAATTAATATGTGTGATAGAATTATTGATATTTATTGCTACGTTTGCTTAGACTAGATCGTGATATTCCAAGAATGGTCGGTTTAAAGCTATCAAAGCTTGACTCCTTGATCTACAAATCAACTCTATTATCAAAATAGAATGAATAAATTGGATCCATATAAATCTTTTTAATTCAAATTTGGTCCAGATGAAAATGTTTACTAGTTTTCGATAAGAAACTCGTGAAATATTTGTAAACTGTAAGCTGATCGCTATTTAATAATTAAAAAAACTATATCCGTTAATAAAATTTTAAATTAAATATTCATAGAATTCGGTATATACATCAAAATTTTATTATTAGAAAAAAAAATCATCAGTGATTTTTATTTTGAAATTTAGAGTACGGTGGGTAAATAAAGCCTAGATCCATCATTGATAGTTAAACTTTAACTTAAGATATATGTCCGAATGTATGTAAGTACTCGGCGTATTAAATAAAGTGAGATTAAATAGGCTTGAAAATTTCACAGCATAAATAATATTGGTTAGATAACACCTCTTGAATTGAGAATATATAATTATTCTTAGCTATTTAAGCTTATAGAGCTCATATGGTGAAAAAGCTGATTGGCGAAATGTGAATAGTGATTATATAGCCTTCAACACACCAAATTATCGTTATATATTTTTAAGGGGACACTATTGAGCATAAATAAATATTTTCAGTTTTTATAAACTGAGAAACTATTATAATGTTAGTTATTTAGAATATTTTTAATATTTGAATATATAAATATATTCAAGAGTAAACAATCTCTGATGTGTTCTTTGTTGGGATCTGAAATAGTATTTTCGACAACGATTGTCCAGAGTTATAAGTATAATATTCTGAATTTGAATTTGGCTGTTTTCAACGTAATATTTTATTTTATAATAATAACGTGTGTTATATTTGTGTTCATTTTATCTAAAATTGTATAGTAAAGTAAATTGTTTTGTATTTTTGTATTTTTTTATTTAGATACTAAAGTAGGCTAATATAATTATTGAATGTTGTAAATTATTATGGCCAAAAAATTAAGCGCATAAGCAGAAAAATATTTAGTAGCAAATAATAAAATCGATATTCAGGCGAGCTTTGATAAAATTTCTATATCTTTTAAAAGTTGGGAATAAAACGGCCTTTATATTCTTTTTTTATAATTATATTTTACCTTTCAGAGCAATTATTATATTTTATTTTATTAATGAAATTATCATTATGCATTTACGGATAGTAATAAAAACGGCGTCAAATTTCACAAATAGGTTATTTGACAAACAAGTATTGAATGCAAAATGAAATTAAAGAATTTAAAGAGTGGTTAGTGGTTTTATAACAGCGCTTTAGCTTACGGAATGGTGAGTTCAGAACAGAAATTTATTTCATCTGATTCAGATCTTCCGCATATATATATCTAGAATTATCCACGAACGTAATATCATTCGGGAAATCAAGTGCAGTTCATGTAATATAATAATAATAATAATAATAATAATAATAATAATAATAATAATAATAATAATAATAATAATAATAATAATAATAATAATAATAATAATAATAATAATAATAATAA
>LSSN01001996.1:0-14106 GCA_001970855.1 Smittium culicis
TTTTATTTCTCCAAGGCTTGGAATGTATAAAAATGATTTTTTCAACTCACTATTATATTTATGGCGTTTGAAATTCGAAAAATTTAGAGCTTGAAGGGTAAAAGAAATTTGATTTATTTACAAGTAGAATAATAAACATCTATTATCTACAGCTCTAATTTTTAAACACAGGCTTTTGCATTCAATTTTGCAATAATTATGAACGATGTTGCACAAAGACTAAACAATTTTGCAAAAAAAAAATACATATATAATATATATATATATAGAATTTTCCTTTTGTGCTGGTAATTTTTTTTTTTTTTTCAAATCATTTAATTTTGTTTCAAAAAAATTAGCAAAATTAAATCTGAATTTTGTCAAGTCGCAGAAAATTTTGCAAAAATTGAATCTGGGTTAGCAAAATTGCTTATAATAAAGAATAAAGAAATTGAAGTCCCTAAAGAAGCCTTATGAGTAACACCTCTAACGTTATAAATTATTATTCTTGTAGATTTAGTTGTAATTTTAATTTTTTTATTATTTATCATTTATAAAAAAATAAAAGCCTAAAGATATGAAGGCTTTACATTAAATAATAATACATTTTTCTAAAAGTCGCTTAAATTTCAAATCAATAAAAATCAGAGCGAAAATAATCTTTACTAAAAGTATTTATTGAATGTAAAATAACTATAAATATCATAAAATAGGATTATTGGTTACACAAGCTTTAGGCCATTAAATTAAAATCATAATTTTTAGATTTAACCTCGATATTAAGAAAAATTTCTCAAGTTTTATTTACCACCTTCCATTCTTAATACTAGTTTATTTTAATTTATAATAAACGGAGTTTTCTATCCTTGATTAGTTTTAAATAGAGTTTTAAAGATATAAATTATTTTATTTTGGATACCTGATTACTTTAAGGGAATATTCTAGGTTATTAAGATTTCATTAGTATTTTTTTAAAAGATTTAGCTCTCTTCCAGGTGCTTGACTGTTTTTGATCCGCAAAATACATTCAGCTGCATCCAATAAAAAAAATATAGTTTCGAGACTTGAATACGAAATTTTTTACTTTAGAATTGCGTCATAAAATTAATTTATTGGCTCGCCAGTAATTTGTAGCTAAATTAATTATTTGCTGCTACTATTTACTAAGCAATAAATTGAATGAATCTAAGAATTAAATTATTTTTATTGAACATAGAATGCTATATTTGATAGAGTAAAAAGAGTCTAGTGTCCATGAATGAGTCATGAAAAAAAGTTTTTTTTTTCTGACAAATTCGAAGTATTCAAATCAAGTCTAGTGCATTTAATTTAATTTATTATAGTTCTTTTTTTAATTTTTGTAGCCTAGGTTTTTTTTATTTAGATTGAATTAATTTACATATGTAATACATACACTCTGATAAGTTTAACGTAATTAAAAAAATTTCTCATAAAAAATATCAATAAAAATAGTGATAAGAGTTTTTATATACAGTGCAATAGCATTATTGAATTGGGCTAAAATATGAGCTTTAGATATAATTGGTATAAAGTATAAAATTAAATTCAAATGCGATTAGCATACTTGGAAATGGTAAACTAAGAATTTCCAGAAAAAAAGAATAATAATTAGGAAAATTTGTTTAAATTTTTATACTTTTGGAACATGTAATATTTTCTGAATCTTGAGAGAGACTAAAATTCTTTATAAGAGACATTGCAAGGCCATTTTAATGACAAAGAAAATTAACAAGAAAACAAATAAAAGAAATTTTTTTAACAATGGTTAAACTCGGAGCTATACTTATTTTGATTTCAGCGTGTTTGAGCGGCATCAGTTCACAGTCAGAGGGGTTTGCTGATTATAGTTATTCTCTATACCACGATTTTCGTAGAAATAAACGAAGGTCTTTACCGTTTGGGATGTGCAGAAACATCCCTAAATTTAATGCTTTAAGAATCATGACAAATGAAGATTCAGAGGCGTTTATATATAGGGGATATGGATGTAAGAGATTGTTAGATAGGGTGAATGTATGTGGAGTTTACGTCAATAATAACTTTAGACAGAATTATGGTTACAGACCTATGTATAGTTTTAAGGTAATTCCTAAGCCCGGCGTTTGCAATTATCGTAAACGTGAAGAAAGAAACGACTAATTTTCATAGTAGTTCATTATTAAGTAGACGAACACCCACGTATATTTTTTTATCGAATAAATAACCCTAAAAATTACTTTTTTTTTCACTCATGAATTTTTATTAATGATTTTTAAATAGTGACTAAAAAAAAAAATTAAAAGAAATCTCGGTTGATTGGGAGCAAAAAGAATTATCTTGCAACGCTAAACAATTTGAATGTAAATTTTGAAAAAAAAAAAAATATTCTGTTTTAAAATCTGTATTGAGACATTTTATAAAAAATGTGACAGAATTTGATCCGCATTTGCGGCAACATATTTCAAAAATAGTTACTAGAATCTTTTTATAGATATAAAAGGCTATTGTTGGCCAGTTTCCTATTTACGAGATGTTTATATGTATCGAGTGTTTTTTTTATTTTGCAGAAAAGACTCGAAATGGTTCATAAAAAAGAAATCTGCAAAAGTTTACAAGTTGTTTGAATGGAGTATTACTAAAATAAAAAGAAAAAGGCTTAAAAGAGTGAAAAATTGGGCAGTTTTGTCGATTTAATTTAATTAAAGCTGGAAAAATTTACCAGCAATGGATTAAAAGGCGAAATGGGTTCAAGTGCTCACTTAGAGTATATTGCATATGAAAAAAAAATAGCAAGAAAAAGTAATGTGGGGAGAAGGTTGGATAAGAGACAACAATTGGCTATTAAGAAAGATAGTTGGGGAGTGTACTTTAGTGGGGCGTAAATAAGCGACTTTTTTTTAAAAAAAAAAGTAACGGTGCTGTTGCGAGTTAGCCAATACCAACTAATTCAATAAACGATGCAGACCAATAATATACATTTGTTTTGTCTGTAACAAATTTCAATTTTGTTTGAAATTTGCGATTAATAACCTTAATGCTGTTAATTTTTATTAAATATAATTTTTGTAACAAAGTATAAAAAAAAAAAAAAGCTGTATAGTTCAATTGCGAAAAAAAAAATACTTTTTTTATTCCACATCGGTGGATCAATCCTAGCTATATAGAAAAACAAGAAACATTAAAGTAAAATTTAGGGATAGATATAATATTGCGGATACAGAACGAAACAGCAAGAGGACCATAGAAAGAAGACAAAAAAAAAGAGGTGTTTATGGGAAAGAAGGTATCAGTTGCGATATTTTTAATTTAGAATTTGCAGTGCAGGAATTGAGAATATTTTTAACAACGAGAAATATAAGGTTTTTATGGAGCGAGTGGGTGGGGAAACGAGCGAAGGAGCCGATCTGGTCGGCGAAATATTCAACAAACTATCTAAAGGGAGAGACTTTGTGACACCCATTAAAAGCAGTCGAGGTAATATATAAATGTATTTTAATATTATATTTGGTTTAAATTAAGAAGAGCCTAATTTCATTTTATCTTTCTAAAATGAGAGAATACGTTTTGTAAATTTATAAAGTGTTGCGTGCTAAATATTTAAATAGTTGGCGGAAGCGGGAGAAAGGGGGGCGGAACAGGGGGGAAACTAATAGTTATGGGCAACAATGTCGAGCTGATGAACGATCCGATAGTTACCAGCGAATCACCGGGCATGGTTAGCGGCGGTGGCAGGAGAGTGCGGTCAGCGCGGTACGTGTACAGCGACTACAAGCAGGGCCACTCGGCGGCAGCAGGGAGCAGTGATAGGCGGTATGGGAGCGAGCGAATTCTGCGGCATATCGGCAAGCTCAGGGGCAGCAGCAGTGGCAGTGGCAGCGGCGGCATCGCTTGCGGGCCGGTGCCCGAGTTCAAGCTGTTCGGGTCACGGATCAAATCAGCAGGACTTGGTGATAAGAACGTTTGTGCGATGGACAAGGCCGATTTGTATACAGGTAAAAAAAAAAAATAATAATTTTTTTTTTATATTGGGCGATGAGGCAAGGGGGCACCCCCGTTTAAAGGCAGAGATATTGGAGGTTGCGAGTTTATTTATATTGATTTTGTGTATATGTAGAGGATAGTGTTGGCGATAATGCAGATGTTGGTGAGCGGAAACGAGGCGCGCTGATGAGCGAATGGAGGGGCGAGACGGTACGCGTGCCGAAAACGCGGATATTCGAGCAAGTATCGGAGATCCAGTGCAGCGAGAGCAGAAGCAGCGGGAGTATGGGTATGCGAGCAGGCAGAAGCGCAGCAGCAGTTGGTGTGTGCACAACGCCGCATGCAAATACTAAGTATAGTGGTACAAGCAGCTTGACGAAATTGGCGAGTATAGAGGATGGTGGTTGTGCGATTAAAGGTTTACTCATTTATTTTTTTTATATATATTTTTTACATTTCCCATGCATTATTTTAACTTTTAAGAAGAAAAAAACAAAAGGATAGTGCATTAATCCAAGCAACTGATAATTAATGTAAAAAAAAAAAAAAAATCAAATCATATTTTATATGTGAGTAGTAGAAGAGCGCGTGGATGTAGTTCAGCCATCAGATAAAATGGGAGTTCGGGCAAATGCGGGAATGGGGCTAAAGAAGGGGACATTAAAGCGGCTAGATCCATTTCCGGGAAACATATTTGGGAACAGCAGCAATGGCAACTGCAATAGCAATAGCAATAGCAGTAGAAAGCTCAGCAGGATCAAAGGGGTAGGATTGGGAGACGGGACGATCAGCCAAACAGTAAAATTTATAAATTCTACGGCGAAAGGGGATGACTTCAGGAAGCCGGTGAGCATGAAGCGAGTAGGGCTGGTCGTTGAAGAGATTATGAAGTTTGGCGAGGTTAGCGGTGAATTAACAGATAAAAAAGCAAGCCCAGGTGGTGGCAAGAAAGATGAGGGTAGCGGCAGTAATTTTAAGAGCAGTGGTGGGCATTTGGCGGTATTAAAAAGTAAGGCAAACAGCAGTGTTAGTAGCAATAAAAGGCAAAGTTTTAGCAGGTACTTGGAGTTTTGACGTAAAGTAAATAGTAATTTTTTTTTTTTGAAGTAGATGTAAAATTAGAGAAATAAAACATGAGATATTATTTTTAGTTTTTTATTTTTGATAAAAAGAAGTAGAAGTATAGTATTTTCAGAGGAAAGAGTTAAAGTTGTGGGAAGAGGAGGGGATAACTTGAAGATTTGGATTAAATGGGGGCAAGAAAAAAAAAAACAGATAAAGTGAGATGTTATCCGGCTATATTAGAAGAATATGAGGAGAGGAGGGGGTATTTTAGTTGGCACCTTCAGAGTTGGAGATGAATTTGATGGCGTGAGCGACGGTGGAGATGGAGTCAGCTTCTTCGTCAGGAATTTCGACGTTGAATTCTTCTTCGATGGCCATGACGACTTCAACAGTATCCAAGGAATCAAGACCGAGATCTTTGGAGAAGTCGGCAGTTTCGGAGATATTTTCGTGCTTGACCTTATCGAAATCGTTCAATACGCTGAAAATTCGCTCTTTGATCTCGTCGTGGGTGAGACCACCAGCAGCTGAGTATGAGCGCATCGATGGGATGGCGAACATGGCAGGCTTGATGAAAGATGGGGCTGATACTTTGCTCAAAGCTAGCTTGGAGTTGAGGGCAGAAACTCGTTTAATTGATCTGAACATCTGATTATTTATTTATTTTTTAAAGCAAGAAAAAAAAAAAAAGTTAAATTAGAGGTTTGAGGAAGAAATCGGGGTTGGGAGATATAATAATAAAAAAATTATATCAAGATTGTGGGCAGAGGGGGGGGAGAGAAGAAGGAGGCGGAAGGGTTAAATAAACAGCAAGCAGAGTGTGTTGTGGAGGATGGGGAGGGGAAGGTTAGATGATTGATTGGGATTACCTTTATTGAATATTTATTCCTGAAGTCGTTGAAATAGACGGGATTAGTAGGGCGTATAGCGGGAAAGGGCACTAAGAAGATTGATATGAAGTAGAGATGCTCAAACTTTATATAACAAGTAAATATAAATTCAGCGATAAAAGAAAGAGAAAAGTGTCCACATCAATTTTGCTCAACAATAATAAAAGGGTAAAAAAAATCTTATCAACTAATCATCAAAAACAGTAATCTAATCTAAGAGGTTTGATTTGATTATTTTTTTATAGGCACTCGAAGAAGAGCAAAGATAAGTGCGAAAATAAATCACAAGCTAGCCAATTGCAAGGGCTAGGCCGACACGAATCAAGCCCAGCCAATATTTTAAGGTTTGCTTGCTAAGAAAAAGGATGACAAATTCAAAAAAAAGGGTTCAGTTTTTTTTTTATAGTATTGGGAGGCATTGGAAAATAAATCAACGCCAGTTATTGGCTACAGATTTAGAAAACATTAGGACTTGGTGTGTAGAGGGACTGCAGACCATTGATTATCTAATTACTGGTAGTTTGGAATAGCTACTAGAATTGTTTGGCCATAGAATACATTTTCGGTAATTAGTGGTCAGAAGGGAATTCTCAGACCAGTTATAGCATTGGATCGAGAATTAGAAAGTATTATAACCAATAGATGTGGCTGATCAAGATGGCGGTAAAGATTATTGGAACTATGTTAGTGCGGCATATCTAAATACAGCAAATCATGTGGAAGAGAGTGGACTCGCGGACATAACACCAACAATCAGCCATAGTCTTATTCATATGAAGCGTGAATGCAGTCATATTAATAGTGGATAAGTATAGAGCTGATTAATAGCAATGCGAAATTTGCAGTACTAAATAGAAGACTTTATAAAGAGGAGAGGAGACTATAGATCAGCTAAAAGTAAATACAAACAATTAGAAGCATAGTTCAAAAGCTAAAAACGCAAAAAAGCAAAAGCAAATCGGCCAATTGGAAATAGGTATTGATTGGTATAATTGAATAAAGGGAAAAAATAAAAATAAAAAAAATTTTTTTTTTTTAATGTGTGAATTTATTATTGAGGCAAAATAAAAAAAAAAATTGCAATTCTTGATGAGGAAAGTTAGTTTTATCTTTAATTAAATATAAAACAAATTCAATAGATTCTTGAAACTAAAAAAAAAAAAGAAAACATTAATTCCGAGCCTGCGTACAGTACTTCAATCTACCCAACTTGCAAAAAAAACAAACCCCCAGCCTTTTGTTTAGGTATTCTTTATCCTTTCGCTCTACAACCATCCATCAACTATTTTTAATCTCGATTCTTTAAATTTTCTGATTTAAAAGATTCTTCAATAACTGTTACTTTTAAAATCAAGATTAAAAGCCATAAATCTCGCTAAAAAAAAAAAAAAAGCAAATTGTACAACAGACATCCAACCAAAAAGGATTAAAAAAAAGATACACAATAGATCATAGTTATACAACTCAATATTCGTAATATATCTCGATTTATTCGTATAAACTCTAGAAAGAAAGAAAGAAAGAAAAAAAACAAGTTGAAAAGGAAAAGAGAATGATTATTCCAGTAGTTTGTTTTACGTGCGGCAAAGTGATCGGCAACAGATGGGACGCGTACTTGATTTTGCTGCAGATGGACGTTTCTGAGGGCGAGGCACTCACGGCGCTTGGGCTCAACAGGTACTGCTGCCGCAGGATGTTGCTTACACACGTGGACCTGATCGAGAAGTTGTTGCAGTACAACCCTTCTGAAAAAGTACATCTCTCTACCCAGCCCGACCAAGAATGAAAAAAAAAAATTTTTTTTCAGTCTTTATACGTACATGTATACACTAACGCTTCATCTTTTATTTTTTATTTTAGCTTATATATATACACATTGATTAATAAACTATTTTGATTTTAATGGTTATTATGTCTCTAATTTAATATAATTGGTGCCTTCTAATTCCTCTATAATTCCCATCACAAAAAGGAGCTTGGTAGATCGATGCTAAGTAAAAATCTTAAAAAACGACGTTATCGAAAGATTTATTCAAATCCTGATCTTGCACTATGTTTTCAGGGTGGTTAGATTGCGAACTGGTGCTGCTGGTACTGGCCAAGTTGGCCTTAACTTTCAAGAGCTCGGCGATTTCGAGTTCGTACGCGATGGCCATATCGTCGATCATGCTAGCTTGCTGGTGGCTGTAGTAAGCAGCACTTCCGAGCAGCGACCAGGCCATATAGTCAACAATGAACGCGCGGAGTTCGCCTTTACCCCAACGCAGCCTGTAATTTAGCAGCGCGCTCTTCTTGTCGGTGTTGCGCCTGAACGCACCGCGCATAAACGTCCGCCGCGGTAAAGCGCCGTAACTGGCGGTAACTTGCCGCGCCATTTTGCTCGTTACTTGTGCCCACATATCGTTGTCCCTAATAAATCAAACGAACTTGATGCCTTGCTATGCTTATCTTTGCTTTTTTTTGGGTGGGGGGGGGTATCGATCGCGTGTCCCAGTTTAAGTATAATATTGTTGTAAATGATGAGTGTTTCGTATTTTGGTGCGGCCGTTCTTGACTAGCTTTAAAGTCTATTTTTTTACCTTTTGAAAAAAGTTGCTAATGTTTAAAAGTAATTTAGTATGGGAACGCTTCTAATTAGTTGATTTTCCACTTATTGATTAAATAAACTGGCTTTATTTTTTGTTTTTTAGCTGATTAGTTAATGGGAAAACACACTTTTTCTTGGAAAAGGTTAGTTTAATTATTGGCTCAGCAATACTCATTTACTAGCGATCAATTGGCCTGACCAAGTTCTCAAATACGGCCAATAACAGATGACAAATTCTGTTAATCTCTTGATCCGCCGCTCAAAATTCTTTGAAAAGTTTCTGAATCCAAGTAAAACCATCCACTTATCTATTTCTTTTTTTTTCTTTTCTCTAAAGTCTGTTTATACGCATTTTTATTTGAAAAACGGCCACTGCTTGAGCAAAGTATACTTAATTCACCCTTTTTTTTTTTTTCAGCAAGTGTCTTAATGAATTACCCAAATCTTCATGACTAACTTATACATTTTCTATTTTTTTTCTTCTGAATGTATTGTGGATGTCCGGCATTCGTATACCGCGCATAAAAGCGTTTTTTCATTATTGCTACTTTTTAATAAAAAATGAAATAAAAGAGCTGTAATGTGAAAAGATCTATTGCCGCGTCTTTAATTTTCCCACGCAAACGGGACTCTCGTCCAATAATCATTGTATACCTAACCCCTGGTAATTTAACCTATATTAATTGGCTACTCCCAGCATATACTCTTGCCTCCTTAATCACGCAATCATTACAACCGCAATTGGCAGCAACAACTACCACTTATAAAAAAGGATTTTATGTAAAAAGCTAGTTATGTCTTTATCCAAAATGCTCAGAAATCCGTGTAAACTAGTTGCTTTTTTTGTTTTTTTGGTTTGTTTTAACTCGGCTCTGCTTAAACTCAAAAAGTAGGAGGGGGGGAGTCATTAAGTGAGTGAAGGTACTACTTGTCAGTTATAAGCAGCGGCAGCTATCTAACTAGTTTTATCGGACACTTTGCCCTGCCAAAAAAAAAGTCGAGCGCATAAAAAAAAAAGGAAAAGGGCATTTAACTAGCTCGAGTTTAGATATTCGTATTACAGGTATAATTGCCAATCTTCAAGAAATTGCGAACGTGCTATTAGTTAGCTAAAAAAAAAAAAAAAAATGGGGAAGGTGGGGGGATGATCATGCTCTTATCTTATCTCACACTGTTGCTTCTGGTTGGTCCATTTCTTTTACTTTTAAAATACTAATTTGATAAGCCTCTGAAAAAATTATATTTCTTAGAGGCATTTAATGTAAATGCTAAAAAAAAGTATTGCAAGTATCATATTCTTCATTTCAACATCTCTTATCAGCAACCAGATGTGTCAATTCATCTACCCTTAAATCCCGCTATCTCCATAACTAACAGTAATATACATTCTCTTTTTTTTCTTTTTGCATAAAGTCCAGATTTCATCAGTATTTCAAAACCGTTCAGCATAGTTTATTCACTCTCTTGATTGTATTTTTACTTTAAGATATTTATTATTTAGGTGGCCAAGGCTTTGTACGTTTTATTATTTTATCAACTGGTAACCATGTAATAAAAACGTCCTCATCAAACTGACAAATTTTAAATAAACCTAGCAGCAGAAAAATGCTTATTTATTCCGCCAACTTGAAGCACATGCCCTTAAATCGCAAATTTCCCGGTATCTGATTCGCTACAATTCTGTCGTACCAGCACTACCTCCACATATCTAACGACCAGTAACGCTATCCCTTTAAAAAATAACGAATTAAAAGTTGTTTTTTTATGGGGAAGATTGAGGGACCGTGCTCAACTTTCTTTTTTTTTTTTTTTTTAAAGTTTCATATTATTTTTAGTAATGCTATAAAATAAAAATTAAAATAAAAAATAGCTTATCTTATTGCTATTAGCTGTGGACCGCGACGAATAAAAAAATGTAAATTTATGGCTTATTAATTCAAAATTATAAATTAAAAATTAAAAAAAAAAACCATAACTGCAACTCTAATTCTAGCCTTCATTTTATTTTTTACTTTTAATTTTCCGTTGGAGAGAAAAGAGTAAAATAGACAAAATAACCCGCTTTGCTTGACTTCGTTTGTTTGTTTTTTTTTTTTTGCAGAGGTCTCCAAAAAAATATATTAATTACCATGAAACCACAATCGGCATATTTTAAAGCCTTATCTCTACCTCGCCGAATTAGTGTGTAATAAAGTGTAATAAACTGTAATAGCGGCTTGACCCACTTACTAATCTTTATCGCTAACTGATACTCAAGCTATACTTTAAACCTCAAAACCTGGTTTCTATTTTACACAGGTTCTCCGACACTCATCTCTATTATCTCAAGCCTCTAAAAACCCACCGACTTTTTTTAACTTTACAACTGTTTTCTTTTTGACCCAGATTCGCTAAAAAAAAAATAAATTAAAAAAACGCTGTTATCAAGTATCCCGTGTCCGATTATTCTAATTTATATTCTGGTTTTTTTTTCTTTTATTAATAAAATAAGATATATTGTGCTCAAATATTTATAGAATGTGATATTTAGCATTTGTTTCACTTTTAATACAGAAAAATAAAATTAAAAAAGTTTCAAATATATAAACACCTGTAAATCTCATTCTGATTTAGCAAACACATTTACTTTTGTTTTTATAGAAACATTAAAAAAAAAAAATAGAACAGTCTAGTTGTATAATCCCCCCCCCCTTTTTATAAAAGCTTTACTTTACTCAACACTATTTAAAAGCTCTCAAGAACGCATAAATTTATGCAATTATTATTATAAGCTAAAATACAAACTATCCTGCTTTTTTTTTTTAATAAATATATATATCCATATACAAATAGAACCTTTGTATTTAATACTTCCATTTACCATTACTAAATTTAGTTTAAAGTATCAATTTTGAAAAGTAAGAACAAATATCAAGCAATTTACCCTTTACTCTCAAATAACTTTATTTATTTAAAAAAAACCCCCGTTTTTTTACACTTATTAAACACTAATTCTAATTAACCTTTTCTCATTTCCACATAAAGAAATCCCTCTCTATTCGCCTTGTAATAAAGGGATAAAAAATACTTTGTACTAATCCAACTTTTTCTATTTAAATTATCAACATCAGCTAGATAAAAAAAAAAAAAAGACAATATGACCTTTTCTGAAGAACAAGTTTTCAACCAGCGCGTTGCCGATATCAAAAAATGGTGGGCTTCTCCACGTTTCGCCCACACAAAGCGCCCTTACTCCGCTGAAAGTATCGCTTCCAAGCGCGGAACTATCGAGCCACAGTACCCCTCCAACATAATGGCTAAAAAATTATACGCCCTATTGCTTGAACACCAAAAGAACGGAACTGGTTCCAACACTTTCGGTGCTCTAGACCCCATTCAAGTCGCTCAAATGGCCAAGTACCTCGATACCATCTACGTCTCTGGATGGCAGTGCTCCTCAACTGCTAGCACTTCCAACGAACCTGGTCCAGGTAATAAACCCCCCCCCCCTCCCATATCTCTTTTTAAGTTTTGCATCTTCTCTCCTCTCTTTTCATGAATAATGTATATCTTTTCTTTTTTGTAACGCATAACAATTTATCCTAAATACCTAATTATCTAGATCTTGCTGATTATCCCATGGACACTGTCCCAAACAAGGTTGAACATCTCTTCATGGCTCAACTCTTCCACGACAGAAAACAAAATGAAGAAAGATTCAAAATGTCTGAATCCCAACGCAGACAAACCAAACCTGTTGATTTCTTAAGACCAATAATCGCTGATGCTGATACCGGCCACGGTGGAATAACTGCAAACATGAAACTCGCAAAGATGTTCGTTGAACGCGGTGCTGCCGGAATCCACATCGAAGACCAAGCTGCTGGTACTAAGAAATGCGGCCATTTGGCTGGTAAAGTCCTCGTCCCTGTCTCTGAACACATCAACAGACTAGTTGCTATCAGAGCCCAATTCGATATCATGGGAACCGAAACTGTTCTTGTCGCCAGAACTGACGCCGAAGCTGCAACCCTAATAACCAGCAATATCGACCCACGCGATCACCAATTCATCGTAGGAACTACCAACTCAACCGCTAAACACCTAGCTGAAGTCATGAACACCGCTACCCAAAATGGCATTTATGGCGCTGAGCTCGAAAAGGTCGAATCTGAATGGATCAGCCAAGCAAACCTATGCACTTTTTCTCAAGCCGTTGAACAATTCGCAAAGAAACACGGTTTCGGTAATGACAAAATCGCCCACTTCAAAGATATCTCCAAGAACTTGTCAAACAGCGATGCCCGCAAAGCCGCCGTTTCTGTCTTCGGAAACGCCGCCGCATCCATCTTCTGGGACTGGGACAGCCCTAGACCTCGTGAAGGCTACTTCCGCTACAACGGCGGCACCGAAGCCTGCATCATGCGCGCAATCAACTACGCACCATACACCGACCTGATATGGATGGAAACCGAAAGCCCAATCCTCGAACAAGCCAGAGAATTCGCCGTCAATGTTCACAAGGTTCACCCCCACCAAATGCTCGCCTACAACTTGTCCCCATCGTTCAACTGGGACGCCGCTGGTTTGTCCGAAGACAACATGCGCTCGTACGTCAGCGACCTCTACAAACTCGGCTTTGTCTGGCAGTTCATCACACTTGCCGGCTTCCACTTGAACGGTCTCGCCACCGACCTCTTCGCCAGAGAGTACGCCACCGACGGCATGTACGCTTACGTCAACTCCATCCAACGCCAAGAACGCAAACACGGCGTCGAAACTTTGGCCCACCAGAAATGGAGCGGTGCCAACTACGTCGACGGCCTCCTCACCCTCGCCTCCGGCGGTGTCTCCTCAACATCCGCTATGGGCGCCGGTGTCACTGAAGACCAATTCAAATAAGTCGCATCGCTTTATCTCCCCCCACCACTCCCTTATCCCATCAAACACTGCTTTTTTTTCTCTATCGATGCCTAACTTGTTCTATACATATACTTATCTTTTGTTATATTATTGCAAATATATTTGATTTCTACTCGTTCCCCATCCCTACATTTCCCTTATACCTTCTACACTTGTTCATTTATAATTTTTTTTTTTTTTTTTTATTCGGCAATAAATAATAATACTAACTCAATTTGTATCTCACTTGGAAAATTTTTTTTCTTTCCAAACATCTCAATCTCTCGTAATCTCTCTCTATCTCTTAGAAAAGTTTTTCTTGGGCGAGCCAATAGGATTAGAGAATCTATAAAATTTTATTTCTTATCTACTATTCACATTTTCTGCTGGGGGACTACAATATGGACACCCCGGCGTCAAAAAAGTTTACTTTGAAGCTTGGAACTGGGTTCCAACATGCAAAAGTGAGCAACTCGACAGGGTCGAGATACAATAAGAACACTGTGGGCCGAATGATCGACCACATTTACTATGCTGGGCTCAACAGCCGCCCAAACTGGTGCACAGCGAACCGGTTTTTAGACCTCTCCGACCACATGCCGATCACAGCGCAGTGGAATTTGGACGCCCTCGAGGTACCGGCGAAAAAATCAAAAATTAACGCGAAAAAATTATTATTGGCTGAAAATAATTTTGTCAGCCATAACCGATTTACAGTGCTAG
>LSSN01002000.1:0-11497 GCA_001970855.1 Smittium culicis
GCAGTAATTAAAAAAAATTATATAATTTTGTTGATTTTTGGATTATAGATTAAAAATTAATTAATATTTACTCTTTGATAAATCTTTTTATCTATTTCTGCAATGAAAATAAAGATTTTTACCAGGAATTAATAATTATTAAAATAGCACCGTTTTTTATCTATCTTCTAATATTTATTGGACTTAAAGTATTTATATTTTATTTATTTTGCTATTTTAATAATTAAAAAATTAAAAAAAGTTATATTTTCCATTCTAATTTAGATATAATTATCAGGAACAATTTATGTATATAAAAAAAATTTCATAAAAGGGGGAAAAAATCATTAGAATCACTATGAAAGTTGATTTTAATTCTGATTTCAAAGAAATCTGAATTTATAAAATCAGGGCGATGGTCACTAGGGTAGTTTTTACAAAGAAGCGCGATTTCATTGTATATATGATTAAGTGTTTCATGTTAAATATTTACTTAATAATCTATTTTATTACACGTACTTATCTAAAATTTAATCTAGTAAATTTACTATCCTTTTAATAGTTATTTTATAGAAAAAATATCTATTAAGAAGATCCAATAAAAAAAAGATTTAAAAAAATAAAATCCAAAAAAAAAGAATATCAAACCTTAATTTTTTTTTTTTTTCAAAATAAAAAATTGTATTAAGGACTAAATGGTTTGAGAATAATAAAAATGACCAGCCAAAACTATATAAAACGGTAGGCGGAGAAACGTGGATTTTCAGAAAATTTAAATTAACTTTCCAATTTTTTGTGTATTATAGAATAAGCTTTAATTTAATTTTTATAAAATTAATTTTAAATTGATGATTAAATAGTTTAGCGGCATATTTTTTTATTTCAATATAGTTCTGAATATTTTAATAAATCATTATCTATGAAAGTTTATTTTGTTAGCGAACTATAAAAATAAACTGATATTTTTTTATAACATCTTTATGAAAAATAGGTTTAAATTCCTGAAACAATATCTTTCCACTGATAATATTAGTTCTGTGCTTTTTATTAATATAAAAACAAAATTTTATCTTTTATTATAGTATTTATAATCATTAATTTGAAATGGTTTAATTCAGCGCTTTTATTTATAATTTAAATATTTTGGCCTTTATAGTGAAATAAATAAAATAAAAACAAATATTTTTAATTTTTAACTTATTAATTTATTTACTATTTGCTTATGAATTTAAATAAATTAAATATAAAACACCAAATATTAATATTAATAAAATCGATGATAATAATAAAAATAATGATTTAAAAAAATTTCAACCTTAATATATCTTACATCTGATTCAACTTTAACGTAATTAAAAAAAATAATAACAAATCCAAATTAATATAAATAATGAATAGAATCAGCTCTATAATTCATAACTATCAATTTATCTAAATATTAACAAAGAAGAATCTGTGAAAAATATTTAAAATAGGATTATCTTTACTTTTATTTGATACACATAATCAAATCTGTAATATATCACAGTAAAGACAGTTTGATTGCATCTAATCTAGACTTTAAAAGTATTATAGATAAGATAAAATAAGATAAAATAAGATAAATTCTAGAATAACTTTATATACTTTTTTTGTTTATAAAAAATTTGAATTTTTTTCTTATACATTAACCATTTGATTTATCAAATGATTTGTGGACTATATTTATAATTTTATCAGAAACGTTTGGGATAGTGTTTGTGTAAGCTAAATCATGTTAAAACTGAGGTAAAATGTTGGAAAATATAAAATTTCCATCGCTGAAATACTTTCGAGGAATAAATACAACATCAATACCTAATATAACTACCACAATTGTATTAGCTATTATCGGCAAACATACTATCATTCCAAATAGATATGATATCACATTGTTGATGTTCAATAAAATTGATAAACTTTACAAGCGATGAAAAAGTTCTTATAAAAAAATGATTAAGTGAGTTATTTTCTTTTTCGCTAAATCATGAGAAAAATAATATAACTTAGTAATTCAACAGAGTGCTGAATAAGATGTCCAAGGCTTACAATAAAGGGGACCAAAGATACAGAAAATAAGCTATCACACAAGTATATGATTTAATTCGTTCTATAAATATAATAGAAATGTGACTCGCACAATTTTTGAGCGGTACACTACTATCCTCATTCATTCTTTACAGATAGTTGCGTTTTAGCTATTATTTTATAATTTAATACAAAGCAAGCTGTAATTTACTTAGTTATTACCTATTTTATTATTATTTAAGTAGAAGGTGTGTTAATCACAAGTTTAATTATGGGCTCGGTTTTATTTTATTTTATTCTGATTAGAGTTATAAAAGTGTACTATGCCAAATATTTCGAGTAAATATCCTTATACAATGTTTTGGAATTTATTAACCAGGTAATTATGATTATTTGCATTCATATTTTTGATTAATTTACTTTTAAACTCTTTATAATTGTTAAAAAGTAGAAAGTGGTAATCAATGTTATACATATATTTATATGTATTATTAGAGACACAGTTTATTTTTTTGATTGATTATTTTTTCAATGTCTCAGAAATTTTTGAAATAAAATTTAGAAGCATATAAAAATCAGATAGTGTTTTTATAAGGTAAATTGACAGCAAAACATTACTATTCATGGTCAGTGGATAGAGTATATCTTAGAATTGATTTAAGAGTCTAGGCTGAAGTGATAGATTATGAAGAGGAAAGAGGGGAGGGGGTTATAGAATAATAGAATTTTTTATAAAATCTTATTGCTGTTAAATGAGATAATGTTTTTAAAACCTATCTCGATGTAGCTCGACTGTTAAAGATTGTCAGCTATTTAAATGAGGTGGACTGATGATGGATTAAACTTAAGCTTTCGAGCTGCAGTAGGTCGCTTCTAAGCAACTGGATCCAAGCCAAGCTAAGTTTCTTGTAGTGAAATAAATGTAAAAAATCTATAATGTGTCGGCTTAATAAGCTTATGTATCAAATAGAGCCAAAGCATAAATATACACTAACGAATCAAGAATTTTGTAAAGTCGCTAATGTTAAACAGCGGAAAAAAAAAAGCGAAAATGAAGTGTATAAATAGTGATTGGCAAATTCAAATTAGATCAACATTTTTATCCAATGGACGTTTGATGAGTGAAAAAATGGGGCATTGTGTACCAATGAGATCTGCAATATAGGACTAAGGGTATAAAATAATGGTGTTTTTAGCGATAAAATGCGGATGGCTTTTGTAATAAAAAAGAGAAGACAGAGGATTAGAGAGGCGAAAATCGGGGAAGGAAAAGCAAACACAGAGGATCGCAAAATAGACTGAATGAATAATTAAAAAAAATTTTTTTTTTGGAGGGAGAATTAGTATGGAGTAAATCGCTGTTTTTTGAGTGGAGCAGCTTTCTGTTTATTATTTTTTGCTGATAAAATTGCTTTTTTGAAAGAATAGTTAAAAAATAAAAGCTTGTAAAAGTGGCTCTTCCAATTAGCTTTATAAAGTTTCGCTTCACTCGCAGATTTATTAGTTTAGGTACTTCTCTAATCTTTAGGAATTTCTCTCAAACTTCAATTTCCCGCATAAGTCCTAAATCCTGCAATAACTCTTCAATGTTCCAAAAATATCGAACTGCCATAGTCACTCAGCTCAACGAGCTTACTGGTATCAGTCAAGATGTCTTGATGAACGCCATCGACACTCCAAGAATCTTGGAGCATGGTGATCTCGCCATCGCTGTGCCTAAACTCCGTGCAAAAGGAAATCCTGTCCAGCTTGCCAAAGAGTGGTCTGAAAAGGTTATTTCATTTCCTACTTACTATCTACTAAACACATATGCTTATTTAGTCATGCCTCTTTCTAAGCTATTTTATAATTGCTATCACGTTCATTATAACAACATATCACTGCCATTTTATTGTAAATATAGTTTGTAACCAATGATTTGATCTTGAAGACTAACAGTGCTGGTCCTTTCATAAACTTTTCAATCAACAAGAAAATGCTTAAATCTGAAGTTTTGACTGCGATATTCAACCAAGGCGAAAAATACGGTTTTAACAACAGCTGCAACGGTAAAAGAGTTCTTCTTGATTTTAGCAGTCCTAATATCGCCAAGCCTTTCCATGCTGGCCATCTCCGAAGTACCATTATTGGTAACTTCATTACAAACCTGTTTAAGGCCAACGGATGTGTCACCACTGCTTTGAACTACCTCGGTGATTGGGGAAAGCAATATGGTTTGTTGGCCATTGGTTTTGAACATTTTGGAAATGAAGAGGAACTCGCCAAAGATCCAATTAAACACTTGTACGATGTTTACGTTCAGATCAATGCTGAAGCAACTGAGAAGCCAGAAATCCATGATCAAGCTAGAGCTTACTTCAAGAGAATGGAGGATGGCGATGAAGAGGCTTTAAAGGTATGGAAACGCTTCCGTGATCTATCTATAGTAAAATACAAGGAAACTTACGCCAAATTGAACATCCATTTTGACGTATACTCTGGGGAATCACAAGTCAGCTACGGAATGGGAAAAGCTGAAAAAATGCTTTACGAAAAAAACTTGGTTGTAGATTCAGAAGGTGCCAAGCTTATTGATCTTGAAGCTTATAAATTGGGCAAAGCAGTTCTCCAAAAGCGCGATGGTACTTCATTGTACTTAACTAGAGATATTGGAGGAGCTATTGAAAGATATGACAAATACAATTTTGATGATAACTACTATATTGTATCTTCGCAACAAGACTTGCACTTTAAGCAGTTGTTTAAAGTAGCTGAACTTCTTGAATTGCCCAACCACAAGAACTTTGTACACATCAACTATGGGTTAGTTAAAGGCATGAGTACACGTAAAGGTACAGTAGTTTTCCTTAATGATATCATTGAACAAACCACAGAGAGCATGCACGAAATTATGAGACAAAATGAGAAGAAGTACGCACAGATCGAAGATCCAGCACGCGTTGCAGAAATCGTAGCTATTTCAGCAATCATCATCCAGGACTTGAGTGCTAGACGTGTTAAAGATTACGAATTTGACTGGAGCAGAATGTTATCATTTGAAGGGGACACAGGACCATATTTGCAATATGCACACGCCCGTCTTTGCTCAGTCGAGCGCAAGACACACCTTAAAGTTTCATTAGATGCAGACTTGAGCTTATTGACAGAACCAGAGGCAGATACTATCATTGATTTGATTGCCAAGTACCCAGACTTGCTCATTTCAACAATGTCTAATTTGGAACCATGCAGTATTGTGCAATATGCACTTAAGCTTAGCCACGCAGTTTCAGCAGCTTGGGAAAACTTGTGGGTTGTAAACCAACCAGATGATATTGCACAGGCCAGATTATTGATGTACTACAGTGCTAGAGTGGTCTTGGGTAATGCCTTGAGATTACTTGGTTTAACTCCACTAGAGAGAATGTAAAGAAAAAAAAGGAATATATATATTTACTAACTAATTGGCACTTTTATTTTTTTTCAAATATACTTTCAATGCTAAATTACTTGTTATCTTTACTGCTTTTTCTTATCTTATAATTTTAATAAACAATCTTATATAAAGAATATAGGATATTCAGAGTTTATATATTTTTTTAAACACAGTTGTCAAGTCTAATTTCTTTGATTGATTATTATGTAGATTTGAAATATGACAATTTGAATACCATTTGCAATCAGTTTTTTAATTTTGATTTTGATTAATGTGTATGTTAATAAAAGCTACGAATGTTTTTATATTCTGAAAGATAGACTTTTTAAAATATGTACTAGTATGAAGGATAAAGAAAAAAACGTTTAGCAATAATAAAAGCTGTTTTTATTTTATTTTTTAGTTTATATAATTTTGAATGCTAGCTACTTATTTTGCAGCTTGATTAAACATCCTTCCTCTTCATTTTAAATTGTAGGGCGTTGTGGCCATAAACATACAGAATTTCTAAAATGAATTATACATGTAATCTTTATTATCAATATATAATAAAAACGACACTTGAAAAAAAAAAAAAAAAGAAAAAAAAAACTTGATCTAGTGCTAGCAAAGTCCATCATACATGAATAAATCAGCAATTGTTTTTGTCGTGTAATAAAAAAAGGAATAATAACAGTTATCGAATTACAATTAACAATTTTTGAGTTCGTTACGATTATTTTGGCTACTTGATAATTCATAAAATAACTGTTGCGATCAAATACTCATCGTCTTTAAAAGGCTAATTATAAGCGAATAGTGGCAAATAAATTTTAGTATATATTCATTGGTAGAATTTTGAGCTTATTACTATTATATCAATTAGCTACTCATTTTTGATTTTTATAAGTATCGGTTATTTGCTGGAGTAATGAGTTTAAGCCAATTATGATTAGATGTATATTGGTGTAATAAAAGCGTAAACATTGGTTGGCTGAATTAGGGATTTTAAGAGTGCTGCATGTGAATGCTATGAAGTTGGTTATAACTAAGGAAAATTAGCTAAAACCAAGACGGATCAAATTGAATGAAGAGATGGCTTGTATGTTTTAGTGAAAATGCTGCAAGGAACCGAGCATCTCTAATTTAGATCCTATTCTTTTTTAATTCAGAGAATTTATTGAGTGCGAAAACTAAGTGCTTATTTGATAATTGTGTTGGTATCTGCTATACATTTACTAATTATTTTGTAATTTTAACAGCGTTTTTTAGTGACTAATTAAATGCACTTTTATACAAAAAAAGTACGAAACTATAATAAAGCTGTGTTGATAATTGGCTAATCGAAGTATAGATCATCTCAGTTATATAAATGATTATGTAAAATACAGCAAATGAGTGATAGAAGAATTTTTTTTGTGAGTATCAATTCTTCTCAGTTTCTTTACTATTTTAGCAACAAAGTTTGGTCAGAAGCTAATATCTTTTTATTGCTTACCGTTTAGTTTTTTATTTGCTTTATAGAAGGGTTTTTAATAACATTTATTTATAAACCTCACATTTATCCTTTACTCCTCAGTAACTCCCCAAAAATCGCCACAATGTATACTCCAAAAGGAATTTCAAGCATCAGCAGGAACGAATCCCAGCAGTCAATTTACTCCGACCGTGTCAGCGAGCTCAAAGATCTCGATGACGTCAATATCGCTAGATACATGCCCCTTATCCCTCCCCAGATCTTGATGGAGGATTTCCCCGTTACTGAAAAGGTCGCTGAAGTCATCATCAAAGGCAGACTCGAGGCTATGGACATCATCAACGGAAGAAGCGATAAGCTCCTTGTTGTTGTTGGTCCTTGCTCCATTCACGATCCAAAAGCTGCCATCGAATACGGTATGTATATTGTATCCCCTTATTAACCTTTTATCACAATTATAAACAGTATTTAACCCACCATACCTCCCCCCGCCCAAAAAAAAACTTAGCTCAATTACTCAAGGAATATGCTGACTCTGCTGAAAACGAATTGTGTATAATTATGAGAGTTTACTTTGAAAAGCCAAGAACTACTGTTGGCTGGAAAGGTCTAATAAACGACCCAAACATGGACAAAACGTAAATTTTCTATTACCTCTTTATTTCTTTTTATTTCTCTTGCTCGCAATCATAAAATTTTTATTTAAAATTTTATTAATAGATACAAAATCAATAAAGGTCTGAAAATCGGCAGAGAAGTTTTGCTTTCAGTCGTAAGTTTAACTAGAATATTTTTTCTAAATTATCTTGATTCAGCCTATTCTAAAATCAAAATTTATTTTAGGCCAAAGTTGGACTCCCAGCTGCTGTAGAGTTCCTTGATATGATTTCTCCACAATTCATCGGTGATTTGATTTCATGGGGTGCCATCGGTGCAAGAACAACTGAATCACAAGTCCACCGTGAACTCAGCTCTGGAATTTCCGCCCCGATCGGCTTCAAAAACGGAACTGACGGCAACTTTGATATTGCTATCGATGCCATCAAATCCTCACAATCAAGCCACGTCTTCTTGTCAGTAACCAAGCAAGGTCTCACCTCCATCGTCGAAACTCTTGGCAACAAAAACTGCCACTTGATCTTAAGAGGTGGTAAGAACGGTCCTAACTATGAAGAAGAGCACGTTAATAAAGTTACCTCCCAGCTCATTGCTGCTAAACTAAACCCAAGAATCATGATTGATTGCAGTCACGGAAACAGCAGCAAGAAATTCGAACGTCAACTTGTCGTTGTTGACGATATTGTAAGTCCTTTTACTCTTTTCTTCTATCTTTTTAATTTTTAATTTTATATTTATACCTGCTCATCTTTTTTAATCCTAAAATTTTCATTTTAGTGCCACCAAATGTCAAATAACGATAGCGGTAAATACATTGTCGGTGTCATGATTGAAAGCAACCTTGTTGAAGGTAAACATTTCCATCTTTTCTTTTTATAAATATATTTTTAACTATTCATTTTTCTCCCTCTCTCTTTCACCACTTTAACTATATTCGCTTGTTTACATCTAGGGAGACAAGATATTCCTGAACCTTTAGGCTCAAAACCAATGACTTATGGCCAAAGTGTAACTGACGCCTGTATCTCATGGAGCGATACTGTTGCTGCTCTTGACAAATTGCGCAAAGCTGTTACTGCCAGACGCAACAGATCAGCCTAAAATAGAATTTTTTTTTATTTTGTCATATAAAAACTTAATCTTCACTCTTCTATATATATTTGTTTTTAAAATATCCTTTTTCCCAAAAACTTTAATTTTTTTTATAAATTGTTATTTGCATTATTTAATGTTTTATTTCCCTTCTTTCGAGCGACTGATTATTGAAGGCTATTGCGCGTATGGTCCAGTCAATATGAATTTTATAAAGTATTTTTTTCAGTAAAGATACTTTTAGTTTTACTTTATAAATGTACCTTAATACATATCAAAAAACCAAATAAACTACTCAAAAAGCATATTCAAGTATATTTAGTACTGAGTATCTGATAATCCAATTATATTTACAACTGATCTTTTAGTTATCCAATGGCTATGAGTCTACTCATTAACATTTCTCCAATTATTTATAATATAGATAAAATGGAAATAATCGACGCAATAACGACAATATCTATATTTCACCTTATTTTATTGATGACATTTTAAAAATTTTGTATAACTTTACATTTACTTTTATAATCAAATATCAATAATGAATGCTACTTTTCTGAAAACCACTATGTCTGCAAAATCTTTATTTCAAACATGCCGAGCATTGAGCACAAAAGCGCCACGAAATAAACCGCAGCTAGATCTAGATCATGTAAAATAAAAAGCGGCAATTATGTATTCTTCGTACATATAAATTTAGCTACAATATTTATAAAAAAAAAACAGTTTATATTTAGGTCTAAAGTAATCAAGCTGTATAGGGAATATAACCGCGAGTTCAAGAGTAAATACTTTTACTCTTATTTTTATTTTTGCTCCATATTACCTTCCCCATTTTATTTGCATTTCTTAAAAAGAAGGAACTGTATTTCATATCTTTTATTTTATTTTATTTTATTTATTTAATTAGAAATTTCGGATAAGCAGAATCGCAAGGAATCGATAGAATGGGTGCGGCACGATTTTGAACAGTTCAAAACTATTGATAAAGTAAGCCGCTTTTTAAAAGAATTTTAGTGGCGCGACTCTTTAAATAATCCTACAGATATTTTTTTTCTTTTTCACACAATTTATATTTCTTTTTACCCCTCCCCCCCCCATGGTTATCGAATATTTCTAAAAAAAAAAAAAATAGGATGCGAGGAACATGCAATTAGCGATATTGCGAAATAACTTGAGAAGTTGGAAAATGAATATTAAATCTTGATCTGAATTGTTTTTTTTTTTAAAAGCACAGAAATCCAATTGCGATTATTTAATTTTGCAATAATATTAGAATACTTTCACCCATTTCCTTTTGAATATCACTCTTCCCAATTTAATTTATAAATTGACAATAAATTATAATGTACAGAATGTACGATACATTGATTAAAACCAAATATTAAATTTTTTTTGACAGTTTATTAATAATGAATAAAAGTTGGATCAAACCTTGAAATCAATCAGGTCTTGATTTTTTTTATCGGAATTTAAATTGATTCCTGACTTGTAATTAACGAACTTGTTGAGAGCCTTTAAATACGGGTTTGTGCCAATAGCTTCTGAGAACAAGTAGACGGTCCTCAACTTTGTTAGCCCGTCCCTCTTATCGCCGCTCTTGTAGTACTCCAGCGTATACTGGATAACCGATTTGTTTGCTTGCTGGCGACCGCCGCCACTGCCCTCTTGTGATCCACCACCACTGCCAGAACTTTTGGCGCCGCTGGATGGCTTCATAACATTGCCAGCATGCACTTTGTTCACGTCGACCGTCGTTGTTACGGGCCGCCCGAAGATTCGGTACGACCTGAACGAGAGTTTTGGCGCCATATCGGAATACACAAGCTTCTCGAAATCTGCGTTCTTTATCGTCACGCTCTTCGCCCCTTTATCGCTGTAGAATGCTGATAGTGAGCTGTTCATCGACTCGACTGCCTCGAAAAGATCCTTTTTGCTGCCGCTCAGTGCCTTATCTTCACTCGGCACACGCTGGTGGATCCATACTTTCTCAACAAGGTTTCTTGTCCACATCTTTATGAAAGCTGCCGGGATAATCGACGCAGTTGCAGCTATATATTTACATAAATTCGATAATTAATACCCACGTTCTCTTATTTTAATAACTTTATGCTATAATCAATACCATTAATTAAAAATAAATAATGTATCTTTGATTGCTGTTAATGAATAAATAAAAAATTCATACCCATAATCGATGCTCCTACGTAATATTCTACATTGTATATCAAGTACGGAACTAAAAAGACAGAACTACTCATGAAAGCTAGAGCGACGAGGTTGTAGCCTCTGATCTGCTTGGAAAACGGCAGCACGTACAGCAAATCGGTCTCCATGCTCTCCTTCTCTTTCAAGCTCAGCCCGTCAAACTCGCGATTCTGTTCCAGCAACTCTTTCCTCTTGCCATACTTAAGCCCCGATTTTTCCGAGTACCTCATGATCTGGTACGTATCAAGCAGCCGATTCTTTTGATTTATCCCGATATTGGCATTTTGTTTAGATAGCAAACTAACCGGAATTCCGAGAGTTCGACTGCCTAGCAGGGTTTTGTACGTGCTTCTGAAAGCAAATCTGGTTAGTATACTCATTATTGGCGATTTCGAAACTGAAATAAAAGCAGTATTATTTCGCACTAGCTTTTTTTTACTTCCTCACGGGCTTGGACTGATATCTATAATTGATCTATCTCTACTAAAATATAAGTAGCAAATTGATAATTACTTTCTTTACTGCATAGGAATCAAAATTTCCAACTTTTTTTTTTTTTTTTTAAATCAGATTTATTTAGTTGGATGAAATAAAAATTATTCGATAAGAAATGTTATCATATTTCCTTATTCGCCATTTTTTTGAATGTAAATTTTATAATTATTTTTCAGTGGTTTAAATAT
>LSSN01002007.1:0-10564 GCA_001970855.1 Smittium culicis
CCAATTTTCCTTATCTCATAACTTTTCATATTAGATCAAGTTAATCAGCCTGAAAAAAAATAGATAACACAAAATAGATAATTCAATCCCTAAATTTATTTTACTGGTCAATAAATGCTTCTTTATTTTCGATTTTAAGATCATAAAACAACTTTTTTTAACCATTAAGGCGCCTTATTAATTCTTTAACCTTATCACGGGCGGAATGGTTTTTGATCTACCAAATATAACCAACCGTATTCGACTATTATACTATAATTAAGATGCCTTTAGAAGTATTGGCTTGTTATATTTTATCAGCAAATAATATATTAAGGATCATAACTGAATCAACAAATTCGTTTTTTTAAAGAGTGTTGGGCAGGAAAGAGCTAAGCAAAAATAATAGCGGTTTTATTAGTAAAGTTAATGGCTTTTATTAATGGTTACGAATATCCACGCTTAGGATATTAAAATATAGATTTTATTCGAACGAAAGTATCATTAAAACGGATTTTGATTACCATTTTTAACAATTAAAACTATGCATTTAATTAGTGTAAATCGGGATTGAGGAAATAAGCAAAATAAATATGATAAAGGCTCTTTTCTTATAGCACTTATACTTATACTTAAATCTCTAGCTTTTAATTTAAATTTCTTAAAATAAAATAAAATAAAAATAAATACGAAAAAAGGTAGTACGATCTATAAGTACATAGCTTATAATCAATTTCGCTAGTGTATACAAGTAAATATTAAACAAAACAAAATGAATATTTTTGATCCTTCATTAGTTCCAGGGAGTAACTATAGATCAAATTTAGAGGAAAAAGAGTGTACTTTTTTTACTATTCATCTAATTTTCTAGTTTAGAATAGATCAAGCTATTATTTTTGCCAATATATATACGGAAGTATTTTTTAACAAGATTTATATAACAAAAGTACAGATGAGAGTAAATACAACACAATTTAATACGATACGCCTCTCGAAGCTAAATCTGTTATATTGAAGAACTAAACAATTAGATATAAGTACCATCAGATCAGCAGCCTAAACTCATGAGATTTTTTTTTTGGGTTCAGTTTTAACATCTAATGCCAGTTGTTAGCCCATTGAAACAAATAATAGTTGCAGCAAAAAAAGTCTGCAGTGATGTTATCTTAATGAAATATTAGACCCATTTTTAAAGCAAATTTGGCAATGATAGACGTTAATTCATATTTAGCTAATTGTATTTAGTTTGTTTTGAGGTCATTTTAATCTATAAGAAAGTTTATTCAGATTTAAGAAAAATCATTTTCTTAAAGTTTGCAAAAAATTTTCAATGATATTTCTTTATTTGAATATTTTATAAGGGCCCATCTTGAGTTTACAAGCAGGGAATTAAATAGCTGTTTTCATGGGAAACCCCAAAATAAATTAATTAGATGAAAGAATGTTGAATTAAAACATATCGAAAACTTAATATGAATTGAATATCATAATAAATATTTTATTCAAAAGTTAATAGACTGAATTATAAAACATTATATGCAATTTAAAAGCCCCCATGACTGATTGAAAAGTAAATGAAAAAATGGTTAGTAACTTTAATGCATGATTCTGAACGAGAGAACACTTTGTTGCAGTATATTTTTATTGGCCGAATTGAATATTCATCAAACATCTATAATATTGGTCGAATTTAATAATCATCAGCCATATATATTATTGGCGGAATTTAATAAGCTTCTCGATTTTTCTATTATTCATTTAAGGTTGTTATTTTCATTTGATAAAAGGAATGATAGGTTGTATTCATTGGACGTTGGTCATTGGCTTTTTTATTTATTTTATACTCTGTAATTTTATAAAGCTATAAAACGATTCCTTCATAAAGAACTTCCTGTATAATTTATTGGTTGGCTAAGGTAATACAAAAATGACACTGCAGCTGAGATCAGTATTTATCTATTAAAAATAATTTGTTAGCTGGGAAAATCTAGATTAACGAATCCATATATCATTACTGGCCAACAGCAATAAGCAATTATGCAGCTACTAAGTTGGCTTTATCAACCATTGCACCGACACTCTACAATAACACTAAATTCCAGCGCTAATCTTTTATTGCATAAATATACTAGTGTCCATGCCAATAGATCATACTCACTCGCATTTGGTCTACTTTCTACGCCTGAATAAATAAGATGAATATCCACTAGAAACATTTTAATTTGCACTCGTTTCTCATCCAGAAAATTTTATGACTTAGTCTACTTAAGTCTGATGCTCACTGTAAATGGTGGTAAGCAATTGAGCTTGCTAAACATGTCTGTACGAAATTAGTAAACAATAATGTTTATACACAATTTACTAGCGAACCAATGTGAAGCTGATATTTTAAGGCTGTAAAGTCTATTACACAAAATATGCACGAGCACTGCCATTTCGAAATGAGCTACAAGTATTTACTACCTTAAAGCAAATATTTTTATAGTGTATTATTATTTAAGGCTATGCTTCTTGAAAAATAAAACGTTCTAATATGGATTTATCACGGGAAAAACACCCCAAAAATACACACGTACCATATAAAGTAGAATATGAGTCTAAATGAGCATCTATAAAAAATAAAAAGTAAACTGTACACTAAATTGCATTGGGAAATATGCCTAAAACAATTTGTACTCTCCATATCCAAGCAAATGTTTTAGTAGTGATCAAGTTATTGGCTGCTTTGGAGTTATCTAGAAGCGTTTAGAATAAAGCCTCAATGGAACATTGCTTAATTAAGTTGCCTTCACAATTCAAGCGTATAAATATACACAAAAGATAATCTACCCTCGCATTCTTAGTGTATTCCCTAAAAAATTTCACATTAAGTATTCTATTTTTGACCTTCTTATGTCTATCTTTACTATATCACTCCTATCCATACTTCCACATTCCTCTTTGTATATAACTATCTATTAACCATATAAAAAATAATTCCCCGTAATCTTTTTATCCTGTAAATACTTCCTCCTCAACTTATACTATGGTAATTGAATTCGAATCCAAATCTAAACAAGGGCGTCTGATAGTAGTGTCTAACAGACTGCCTGTCACAATATCACAGAACGATCAAACTTGGAATGTCACTCTTAGTTCGGGCGGCTTAGTCACCGCTTTAAGTGGCTTGAAAAAAGAAATCCCTTTCACCTGGGTCGGATGGCCCGGAAAAACCTTCGATGATAACGATATTATAAAAATAAATGAGCTCTTACTAAAAAACTCTTGCGTTCCTGTATATCTCGACGCTAAGACAGCTGATTTATTTTATAACGGTTTCTCAAATAGGTACCAAAAATTAAAAAAATATATAAAAAACTTTTAATTTAATTTCAATACCATCACAATAATTTTTAACGTCCTTTAATGAATTTTTTTACTATATCCTTTTTCTATTGTTCGTGCATTCAATAGCATACTTTGGCCTTTGTTTCATTATCACGCGGGCGATATTGTCTTCGATCAAAAATCTTGGGATGCTTATAAAAGTGCCAACGAATCTTTCGCCAAAGTCGTTTTGGAAATTGCAAACGATGGCGATTTGATATGGGTCCACGATTATCATTTAATGCTTCTTTGTAACATGCTTCAAAAGGGCCTAGCCAGAAGGAAAAAAAATGTAAAAATAGGCTGGTTTCTACACACTCCATTTCCTAGTAGCGAAATTTACCGTGCTCTCCCTGTTAGACATGAAATTTTAGAAGGCGTTCTATCTGCCGACTTACTCGGTTTCCACACTTACGATTATGCGCGCCACTTTTTAAGCAGTTGCACGCGAATTCTTGGATTGCAAACAACAACCGATGGTGTCGAGTACGAGGGAAGAAAAGTTAAAGTCATGACTTTCCCTATTGGTATAGATCCTAAAGTATTTCTAGAAGCCCAAAAATCCACCCAAGTGATTTCCAGGTTGAAAGAGCTTGAAACTGAATTTAAGGATAAAAAAGTCATTGTTGGGGTTGACAGACTTGACTACATTAAAGGCGTTCCTCAGAAATTCATGGCTTTTGAAAGCTTGTTAAAAAAATACCCCGAATATATTGGCAAAGTTGTTCTAGTTCAAGTCGCGGTCCCATCAAGGGGTGACGTTGAACACTATCAAGAATTAATCGTCAGTGTAAATGAGCTTGTTGGCTTGATTAATGGAAAATATGGTATTTCTTTTTCTGATATTTTATGTCTTCTTTTTTAGTCATTAAATAATCCTCTTATATCGCATTTTAATAGGCACAATTGAGTATACACCGATCCATTTTCTACACAAATCTGTCGATATTTATGAATTGACTTCACTCTATACCAGATCTGACGCATGTTTAATTACTTCAACCCGCGATGGTATGAATCTTGTCTCCTATGAATATGTAGCCTGCCAAAAAGATCGTCATGGTGTTCTTTTATTAAGCGAATTCACTGGTGCCGCACAATCACTAAACGGATCTTTGATTATAAACCCTTGGAACTACGAAGAAGTTGCAAAATCTCTACATGAAGCCCTTTCAATGGATGAATCTAGAAAGCTGAACAATTATAATACCCTCTCGAGGTATGTAAATAAATACACAGCTGCTCACTGGGGCGTATCTTTTGTATCAGAACTACAAAAAACTACCAGTGGTGCAGACTTAGTATTAAGAGTTCCCTTTTTAACTCCTTCCGTAGCTGTAGAAAAATTTAATCAAGCTAAAAGCATCAGGCCTATATTGATATACTACGATGGCACTTTATGTCCCACTTATGATTCGCCTAGCTTTGCAAATCCTACAAAAGAAACCTTACGAAAACTCTCTAATTTGACTAAAGTCGAAAATACCATTGTTTATATCATATCAGGGAGAACTAGAGCTCAGCTCGAAAGCTGGTTCGGATCCTTAGATATCGGACTCATTGCTGAGCATGGCTCGTTCTATAGACACCCCAAAAAGTTATATTCCTTCTCTGAGCAAGAAAATTCTAAAATATCCCCCTCTGAAGATTTGCCAGATTCTCAAATAAACTTGCTCGGAATTCCAATAAAATCCGGGAATGGTTGGTTTAGATTAATAAATAGTTTGAAACAGAGCTGGCACGATACAATTATTCCTTTGTTTGAACATTATACTGAAAGAACTCCCGGTTCGTATGTCGAAAAAAAAGAAATTAATATTACATGGAACTATAGAATGGCTGATGATGAGTTTGGTCTTTTTCAATCAAATGAAATTCAAATTAATCTAGAAAAAATTCTAGCACACTTACCAATCTCTGTAAGATCTTTTATTGTTTATTAGCTTGTAAATTTGTATTCTCTTTTTCTTTATTTTTAACATTACCAGTTTTAAATCATTGATTCGATTATTCAAAAATAAATAGGTATTCATTGGAGACAGGTACTTAGAAGTTAAGCCTTCATCAGTAACTACTTCCAGTATTTTAAAGTACATTTTGGGCGATATACTAAGCGAACATCCTGATTTGGACTTTTTACTAATTGGCTGCGGAGATAAAGCTGGAGAGCTCATCTTTAGCAACATATTAAAAATACCAAAGTATGCTCAAATTGAACACCTTTTAACTTTTACTGTTGGAAGAAAACTCACCAACGCCTCTTACTATGTCAATAACCATCGTGACGTCTTAGAAATTATTGAATCATTGGCTCTTCAATAAGCTTTTAAGTAAATATTTATAAATTTTTTATTTTTAACTGAATAAAACAAATAAAAGACATTTTTCGCAATTTAGATACTACTCAACTTTTATTTTTAAAATCCTTTACCATATTCAAATATAAATATGATTCATGTTGAGGTACTTGTAGTTTGGATAATATTTGCTGGAGTTATAATATTTTAAAATAATAAGTATGATTTGAATTAATAAATAACTACTACTTGTATTTTAGAATTATATTTGAGGTTAGATACTAAAAAAATTACCTTGATTAAAAGATAATATTACAAAATTACAAATAACTATGAAATTTTATTTTTTTATAAAAATTTACTACTTGGGCTATAGAAATAATCAATTACCTTATTAATTGATTTTTTAAAATATTATTTCCATATCTTTATTTTCTATTTTTTCAATAGAGGCTCTATTTGAAAGTGTTCGACAGAAACACGCATATCAGCCGTTTAGCAGCTTTTTTTAGGAGAGCCAAGTCGATCGTTCCCACGTTTGGGTAGAAGCGTAATTTTTATCAATCCTGTTATATGTAGGCTCTGACTAAGAGCTCAACGATCTCAACAAATTCGATTTTTTTGGAATGTGCTTAATTCCATGACTGCTTGTAATTTCGGTAATCCAGTCTACTTGAAGCTACGTCTGGGCGGATCTTACAGTTAGTAAATTAATCCTATTTCCCTTTAGGTACGTGGCCGGTAGAACGGCAGAGGAATTTATTAGTATTAGGAAATAAATTTTTTTATTCCTTGCGCCAACTTTACTATTTTTTAGTATAATCTACCGTATATTTTCTTTTTATTGTTATATTATCAATAAAATTATGAAGTTAAAAAAAAAAGGGCTCTATTTAACTTTTTTTTCCAATTTTGGTAATTATCTTTGAACAGTGTTATTAAATTATATATATGCTAATGGGATTCACGGTGCGAGGAAATCTTTTGGTGAAAAGTTATGTTAATTTGAAGATTCTACTTTTTTCTGCGGAATTTCAGCAGCTGCTTGGTTTTTCTTGATACTTCCAGAAAATTATATTGGGTTTTTAGTTTAATTAAGCAATAATTTGATTATAATTTGAAATTTTTTATATATTTTTTATATTTTATTTATTTGAGTAGATATAAAAAAATACTAAGTAAAAGTGTCTTAAAAAGAAGAAAAAAAGACAATATCAAAGAATTAATTTATCCCATTACTGCATTTTAAATTTGGTTTAATCTGATAAATTTTTTGTCAAATATGGTTATGAGGGCATGACAATTTGTTAATGAATTTCAATTACTTGATTCTTTTCATTTCCTAATGCTCAATCATACCGGCCTTTTTATATAAAAATTCGTTGTTGGCTTTCGTATTTTTAACATTCTTCAAGCCATTATGCGTCTTATTAAAATTAATTGAGTTTTTAATATTCGCTAAATTTGATATCTTTGTAAATTTAATTCATTTTTTATTATTCGCTAACTGAGTTCTCTGAAAGCTTGCGAGTTTTTAAAAAATTAAATAAAAAATAAAATTAATTTTCTATATAAATCTATATGTTTACGCACTGAAAGTTCGCTTTCAGAACTTTCACGCCCTTCTCCAGTTGAATAAAATCTTTCTATTTTTTGGGGAAATTCTTTCAATAATAGGTATTTATTTAATATATAAGGATTAGCGTAATATAAAATAAAAAAGAACTTTTTTTCTACTTTCGTTTGAAATATTATTATTTTAAAATTCATCCAAATATTACTATTTGACTGATTTTTAACCATAAATGAGATAATTAGATTTTTTTCCTAATGTATATGTTGAAGTTTCGACCTCATTCTTACCGATACTTGGGGCTCATAATGAAAGTTTAATATTTTCTTAAAAGTCTTGTTATAGTAGCTAAATAAATGTGAAATAAAGTAGATAGCTTTTATTTTTATTTTTATTTGACGTGTTAATTATAATTTTAGAGGTAAAATAATAGGAAAATGTGTGATTTGAAAAGAAATTTATTTCAAATTTAGCTAAAATGTTAAAATTAAAGCAAGTTTTTTTTTTGTTAGTTTGACCAGTTCAAATACTAGTATCAAGTTTTTTTATGTTAATTTGTGATCTTCAAAATTCGATACTTTAATTAAATTTTGAACTTTATTCAGTTTAAATACCTTTTTTTTCTTTCTGCTTTGTAAACTTTAAGCCTTATTCTTAGTTTTCTAATGATATAATCTTATTGAAAAAAGTGTATATAACGCATACCTTGTATTAATTTTACAAGTTTTATAAATCTTGTCAAAATAAATCAGAATTATCATATAAATAAGGAACAGAAGAAAAAGGTATAATTTCTTTTGATTCTGATTGGTGTGCTACAGATGTCAAATCTGAACTTCCACATATAAATATATAAATATTTTCATAAAAAATACTTTATATCATCATTTTACGTGGAAATTAATTTTATAAGAATCGTAAGTTCTATAAAAAGTTATTTGTTTTAATCCCTTTAAAATTATTCATAATAAACGAACCCAAAAAATTTTTGTGTATAAATTGGATATTTATTACATTTAAGAATATTATAAACTCTGTATAATCAATATTAGTAACTAAAAAGCATCTGAAGTCGTGATAAGTGAATAGATAGAAAAAAAAATTTAGAATTTTTTTAGTTTGTTGAAAAAGTATATTTTTATTTTTGATTAGCCTTACTGGATAAATATCTTTGTATAATTCTTAGCTATACGAAGCTTGAAACTATATGAATATTTTAATTGACTTGTTAGATTCTAGTATCAACATTATTTGGAGTAATTATAGTAGAAAGAGTTTAATTAGCTCTTAATATTTTGATAAATTATATATTAAAAAATTTTTAAACTTATTTTTCATTTTATTAGCTGCATATTTTTGATTGTGCAGTTTTGAAAATAAATTTTAAAGATAATATCACATCCACTAAAGGTTTTGATTTTTAATCATACTTTTAATAATATTTTTAATTGTATACTTTTAAACCGATTTTAAACCAAATACAGGCAGCCATTTAATTTTTTGGGTTACAATATATTTTATATATAGTCCTATAAAATATACTTAAATGAATTTTTTTTTCTGTGAGTACGCTGTTACTTTATATTCATTTTATTTTTTCACAAAAGTTACATAGTGTAAATGAAAAAATATTATTCTTCCTTAAAATTGATCATAGCTTATAAATTTTTTTCAAAGAGTATACTATTATTTAATATGTATAAATCGTTTTTATATATAAATAACTCTTAAAATTAGTTGAACCTTCCTTAATTCAATGCAATACTGATCTTTACATTAGAAGCTGGAATTTTAAAAATAAAAAAATTTATGCAACGATAATAGATAATAATATAATAATTTATAATATCGTGATTTTTTCTTTAGCTCATTAATTATGGAATTTTAACCCGAGCTAAAACATATTATGTAGTCAAATTATAATATACTCGAGATACTCATTCATATTTTTTCAAGAAATTTATATCATTTACATAATATAATTTCTAAGCTTTTAGCTTGCTATAATAAATTTTTAATGATTATTTATATAATAATTAAATAGTATTAAAGCACTGTATACTAATTAATATTTAAATGAGTATATATATTTTTTAGATAAATTTTATAATTTTTAATTAGCTTTTAGTTAAAAATTTTATATTTTCCCATGATATATTCTTTATACATGAATTTTTTACCTTATTTAAATGATTTTTTAGGTTTTAAAATTTTTTTATTTCATTTGTTTCTTTTTGATTTCATTAAGTTTTTAAATTAGTTTGTCATCAAAAAATTTTTTAGTAAACTTTATATATATTGGTACCATTTGAATCAAATTAAAAAAATTCATTTTATCGGCTTTTTTCTTATTAGTTTAATTTATTTTTATAAAACTTATCAATGATAAGATACCTATTCAATTATAATTATTCTTAGTTTTCATATTATGAGTGGCTTTCGTTAATTATTTGTTTATTGCTCTTAGTCCTATAATATTTTTAAACATTGAAAAATTACGTTCAGTTAAAATTTTTTTTGTTTCCTTTTACATCTGATTTCGTGAAAAATCTTTAAAACTCATATATGTTTTTTATACCCAGAAACTACCGATAAATTCTAAATTTTATGTACTTTTTAACTCTTTTTTCGAATTTTCACCAAAATAACCTGTTTTTATATTTGTCATTAATTTTTCTCTTTGACGTTTTAATTTAAGACTATTACGTTTTATTCTTTTTTATATCTATAAGATAAAGAATATAATAAAATTTATTTTATTTGAAAAAAGAAAAGAAGATTTAGGTATACTAATACTAATACTATTAACTTACAAGGGATCTTTATAAGAGTGAAAAATATTATATTATTTAAACAGATTAAACAACAGCTTTTCCGCTAAAGGAAAAGAAGTTGTTTAAATAGTTTATTTTTTTGAGTTGTTGATCAACTTTCTATGTGAATTTGGCCAGCGAGATTTACAATGGATTGTTGATATTAACAATGTGCATTGTAAATCATGCAGTTGTTCTATTTGTTCTATTTAAGAACGGTTTCTTTCAATATCTTTCTTTAATAAGTTTTAAATAATATGAAGCCTTTATTAACTGAAAATATGTTATCATTTTTATTTAAAGCTGAATTATATAAGAACTATTAAAAAACTATTACCTTCTTCCTTTTGCTAGTTATATATTTTTATATACTGAAATATTAAAATTTCAATAGATAATTAACTATTATTCTTGAGTAAAATTTTTGTTTTAATAGCCTTGTAATTATACTTTTAATAAGATTATCTATTTTTGAAATTTAATTGTGTTCATAATTTTTATAGCAAGTTTTTTTATTTTATTAATTAAAAAAATTT